>JABYQJ010000043.1:0-259107 GCA_022606055.1 Trametes gibbosa | reverse complement strand
CCCTACGCTAGCGATGTCGCTAGCGTCCGGCCCCTCACTGCGCACCCACTTCGAAAACGAAGATGGGTTCATGAAAGCCGTCCGTAACGGATATGTTACGGACAAGACGTTTGGCAAAATTATGGCTAAACCATCTCAGTTTAGCGCATTC
This sequence comes from Trametes gibbosa, assembly GCA_022606055.1. NCBI lineage: Eukaryota > Fungi > Basidiomycota > Agaricomycetes > Polyporales > Polyporaceae > Trametes > Trametes gibbosa. The sequence goes on along the minus strand of JABYQJ010000043.1, from coordinate 258,956 downwards.
GCCACTCGCGATGGGTTGATTTTCTCCAAGAACCGCGAAGGCGAGGCTGTGTTATGTCTACCCCGGGTTCTATTGAACAAACGATCACTACACGAGATCGTGATTGATCGCGCGCACAGTACGTTGGGACATCTCGGTCCGCAACGCACGTCTGAGTATCTCAGACGTTGGTTTTGGTGGCCGACTCTACGCAAAGACGTAGATAAATTTTGTATAACTTGCGGTACATGTCATACAGCAAAGTCGTCCACTCAACTACCTATGGGGCTACTACATAGTTTACCCCTGGCCCTGGCCCCATGGGTCTCGATCTCCATGGACTTTGTCGGTCCATTTCCATTGTCACACGGATACGACTACGTATGGGTAGTCGTATGCCGCATGACGTCTATGGTACACCTAATACCTGTACGAACGACCGACACGGCCGCGGAACTATCTCTCGTATATCTGCGAGAGGTAGTACGACTCCACGGGTTGCCTGAATCTATCGTATCTGATAGAGACAGCAAGTTCACGTCGAAGTTCTGGCGTGAGCTTCATAGGCTCATGGGCGCAAAGCTGCTCATGTCCACTTCTTTCCACCCGCAAACGGATGGACTGAGTGAGCGAACTATTCGTTCAATTACTCAGATTCTCCGTGCTATTGTATCGCCCAATCAACTCGATTGGTACGAGAAATTACCCTTGGCAGAATTCGCATTGAATTCTGCCGCCAGCTCTACTACTGGGTTTGCCCCGTTCGAATTGAACTATGGGTATTTACCTCGGCCGATGAGTGGAATCAGAACGGAAACTCCGTTCGCGGGAGTACGCGAGTTCGCACAGCGAGCTCGTGCTAATCTTGAGATAGCGCACGATGCCATAATCGACGCTCGCGTGTCTCAAACCTACCATGCGAATAAGCATAGGCAGGAGGAACCTGAGTTCCAGATCGGAGACTTAGTCTATCTCTCGACTAAGAACCTAACCGTGCCCAAAGGTCGAGCACGCAAGCTCGTGCCTAAGTACATCGGGCCATACAAGATTTTGGAGTGCATACCTCGCACTTCCAACTATGTATTGGACCTACCCTCGGAATTACGAGAGCGGCGAATACATCCCAAATTCCATGTCTCCCTACTTAGGAGACATGAAGCCAACGACGATGCGGTATTCCCGCATCGCGATGCCCAAGCCTTCTACGACTTCGGGCTCAGCGACGACGCTGAATGGTTGGTCGACGAGATAGTCGGCCACGAGTGGCAAGGCGCCAGATGTCGGTTTCACGTACGGTGGACCCAGGGCGACCATACTTGGGAGCCGTATGAGAGCTGTAAAGATCTCGCAGCGTTGGACGAGTATTGTACGCTCATGGGAGTCAGCTCATGGCGAGCCTTACCCCGGAAACCAGCCGCACACTAATACGTGTGCGGTGGGGAGTAGCTACGCCGATACGGCGAGTGTAGCCAGTGCGGCGTCAAAGGAGAAAAGGACTTGTGCGTCCGGCGTTGAAGGCGCGAGCACAGCCACCGGCTAGCAAGCGCTCGCACGCGGTCACATGTACTACGCGCGACGCGTCGCGTAATTACAGCTCAGAGCTGAGCTCAGCCAGCGCTTAGCGTGGCTCCGCGACCCTGCGACTGGCAAATTGCCAGCTCGCGCTCGCCTAACTTCGCACTCGTCTTTCTTGCTTTCAATACGACTCGCCCACTCGCCCACTCACCCTCAACACTCGCACCACCGCCATGAACCCCGACCAATCCCAGCCGCCTCACGCGCCCCTCAATACACCCCCGAGCGCCACTACCGAAATGGTAGTGGACCGCCCAGTACCCCCCTCTACCGCCATGCCACCAAACGTGGCCTTCCCGGATCCTGCCGCCCCAGCCGCGCATCAGCAAGTAGCTGGGTATCCTGCGCCGTATCCGGCCCAGTACCAGTACGGCGGTGCCCCAACGCAGACACCGCCTACGAATCAATATCCGCAGCCGGGATACGGCTACGCGTACCCGCCCGCGTACCCTCAAGCACACGGGGCGTCGGTCTTAGCGTTTGCTCCGCCCCAAAATCAGGTCGCTCCCATGGGCGTAATGCCAGGGATGCCGCCCATCATGCCACTGAGCATGAACCTGGCCTGGGGACCGGTAGCAGAGCATCCGCTCCTCGTCGCGCATACGACGGGCTGCATGATCTGCGCCGAGTTCATCCGCCATCTTCGGGGCGCGCAGTCGGAGCCATCGCTGCGCGAAGCTCAAATGAGCGTGCAAGCTCAGCTTCAAGCCCGGTTCTGGCAGTACTTCGAGGAGCATAATCGCTCCAAGGAGGGAGGGGACGCCGCGGAGAACGAGCGGCGTATAGCCGAACTGCAAGAGCAGTTGAAGGAGGCACGGCGGCTCGCAGATGAGCGTCGTGAGACGATGGAGCGGTACCGTCGCGAGCGCAACGACGAGCGCGAGCGGTACGACGATCTGCAAGACGAGAAGGATCGACTCCAGCAGCAGCTGGAGGATATGAAGAAACAACAGGAGTATCGAGCAGAAACTGCTCGTTACCAACCTTACAGCCGTCCCAACGAGGACAGGACGGTGCGGCGCGGGGATAGGCGCGAGGACATGTCGTCCCGCTTTCCCCCGCCAATATCAGCAGGGGACGCTCGTGGATTTGACATGTTCCGACAAGGATCGTCTACCACGACTCGGCCGACGCAGACGTCGCCCGAGACCCAAAGAATCGAGCCGCCGCGGGAAGAGCCGGCCCCGCACCCCATGGTCGACTACGACTTCTCGTCGGAAGACGAGGCTATGTTCGACGCCAAACGGGCGCGGCGTATTTCGAGTCGGCAAGTGATGCGGAACGCGCGTCGAGGAGTACCAGCTCCTCCGCGCCCGGGCACGATGACGTGGACAGGCACGACTGCCGCCTCTCATCAGTCGCTCATCCCCAACTGGCCCCACGACGAGTTAGCCGCACCGGCGAACTCGGACCCCAAGCTCACCAACCATTGGTACGACTACGTGCCAATGACTCAAGAGGAGGCCCGGCAAATCTTGGATGCCTCGCACACTGACATGGGTCAGGCGCGGCATCGCATACAACATCTGCTGGCGCAGGTCAACGCCAACCCCGCACTGACCAGCGTGCGGGGATTACAAGTCTTGGCGAGCAGCTGGCGGAACCCCGACCGAGCTGGTCCCTCGGGTGGCCCATCCAATCGGACAGGTCCCACCGTAGACCAGCCCCACCCGGCTGCATATACGCCGCCGGGGTTAATCCCTACAAGCACGGCGCATCTGCCGATGCCCACCACCCGCAACGACCGCCCGATTGCAGGACGGCCGTATCGCTCCAAGCAGCAGCCGCACGTGAAGCTCGCGCAGCCACGGCTGGACTCCACCGCGAAGGAGCTTCGCGAGTGGATGAAGAACTACCCGTCGTCTCGTCCGTCGTGGATGACGGTCGCCCCCGACGGTCGGCCGCAACTGGTCCACGTCGAGTTCCACCAGATGGGTCGCCGCGCTTTGACGCGCCGTTTAACCCCGTCTGAACGCGGACGGTGGCTCTCGCTGACGAACGTATTGTTCTCAGTGCCGGGCCTGTACCGTCATATCATTATGACGGGACAGTACCCTGTCAGCCCCGAGAGCACCACGCAGGCATATCCCGGCAGCTTCGCAGAGGACGCGCTGTCCCTGTTTCACGTCGCACTCTGGTACGCCCGACTAGGCGTCACCATCGAGTGGGCAGACGAGCACCGCGACGCGGCCGCGCGATCCCGCGCCGCTCGCGAAGGAATCACGCCCGGGGAACCTATCACGGCTCTCCCCGGATTACACTCTGTATCGGAGGTGGTTAATGTACCCCCTCCCCAATCCCTAACCATAGCGGCGACACCCACGTCGACCGCTACCAACGAGGCTCCGGTCGCTAACCCCGCTCCTCCCCCTCCAGCTCACGCGTCGAACGACAACATGGAGGTCGAGGAGGGCGAGGCTACACCCACCACCACGGCCCCGGTCACCGAAATGGGTGACGCAGGGGCTCGTCAAGAGACTCAAGGAGAGCCGGGAGGCGATGCTCCCCCTCCTTACGACAATGCTACGTCCATGGCGTCGTGAACCTATGTGGTTCACCGCCCATGATACTACCACCGCGCAGGTGCCTGCCCCACCTGCGTCGACTACTATTGGCTAATCAACAATCATAACCCCACCGAAATTGGTGGACGAGTATATTATCGGGCATGCCGCCTCTTACCGTCAGCCTCGTCGAGCACGGTTCGTACACCCCGACGCAGGGTCACCTATCGGTGACCCCTACCATGAACCGTCGGACGCCACGACGACTTCTGTGTATCATAGGCGTAATGGCCACTGCTATTTGTGGCCCTCAAAAAATATATACTATTTATATTCTTTACTATACATCTGTAGACCTGGGATCAGGTCTAGTGGGGGAGAGTGTAAGGAGCGCGTATCCTGCGCTCCTACAGGATCCTTTAGTTGTGCGAAACGCACAACTAAAATATACGGAATCGGACAATACGTACACGCGCGCATATTAGCGCGCGGATAGCCGCATGTATGTAATGCCACCGCGTACGGTGTCCCGAGTGTTCGGAACTCGGGCGCCTGGTGGAGGGTAAGTCCTTACTACCCTCCACCATCCCTACGAGTACGCCGAGCCCAAATACGAGCCCGGACCAGAGTACCCAAGGGATAGGAGCCCAGTAAGGCACCTACCCCGTCATTTTTACACCCCTGGTCTTATATACATGTGGGGTGGAGTCATATCCAGTATGACTCACCATGGGTCTGAGTCACTATGAGTCCATATGAGTCACTACTAGTCAAGGACGAGTCAGAACGAGTCAGCATGAGTCACTACGCCTCCAGAGCCTACATGAGTCAGAGTGAGTCCGCTACCAGTAACCAGCCAATTGTAACAACTGCTACCCTGGCTTGCACGCGCCGCAAGCAGTTGCCGTGGCTCCACAAACAACGAGGCTTGAACATTCGCTCCGCGAAACCCGATTGTGCTCACAAAGAGAGCCTTGGTACGCTGTCCATGTATATCACCAAGTGCGTCCGGCTGACAATGACTTGTTCAGTCCAGCCAGGGCGTCATATTTCATTTCCACCCTCGCAAGTCCACAGACAAACGTCAAGCCAGGGCAAAGCGGTGAGTGCTGCATCATGCATGTTAGCTGCATGGATGAGGATAATGGGCCTCTGGAAGTTCCCGCTTGCTGACTCCCTCGCCCTGCAGACGGCGCTTGTCACGCTGCACCCTCCATTGTCTCGTTTGCGCCTGGCGTCATAGCCACAGCTTGAACTTCAACCACAACCACAACCACCACGAACACCACGACAACAGTATAAAATGTCGATCTCTACAGGCTCAATGTGCAGCTCCACCGGCTCCCTCTCCGCCTCAGGCTCTTCCTCCGGGATGAGCGGCGTCCCTAGTCCCCATGCTCCCAAGGCCCCGAACGATGCTAACATCCATGAGGACACACTGAAGAAGAATCAGATTCGCGGATGGGGCCTGGAGATCCGCCATAATGTCCACAAGTTCGACAGCGACATCGACACTTACCTTCACACGTTTCTTTCTTCGCAAACACCGTACACTGCCAACCTCGATGTGGACGTCCTGAACATGGCCAGGAAGTTCACACCGGCAAAGGGACAGGAAAAGGAGGGCTATGCACCCCTGGTGCGTTCCAAGTCTCTGCTCTGCGCATACTCTTATTTACTACCATTTCAGCTTGCAATCTTCACTGCGCTGGTCGCAGGCTTCCCTGCTAACAGACGACCGTCGTTCTACGGAGGACATGAACAGCTCATCCCATTCCCGTTCTCCGAATTTGCACCCCGCTACTTCCAAGCGAAACCAGACCTCGCCATGTCCTGGCCCGGGGACGTACTTCCACAGACGCATAAGATCAAACGTTTGCACTGGCGCCAGTTCTCAATGACCTTCAAGGCCAAGGACTTGAGGAGCAAGGACCCGTTCGCAATGATCAGAGATGGCGAGAGCGAGTTAAGCAATGATTGCGTCAATAAGCTTGTCCAGCTCGCCATCAACGCACGAAACCTCATTTTTGCACATGGACTTCTTGCGGCCTTCACTCTTGGAATCTATGGCGAGGTCGTCCGTATTGCACGCTTCGACCATGCATGCGCCGTTGCGTCCCCGCTGATCAACATCAAGACGAAAGAGGGCCTCCAGGCCATCCAAGAGTTTTTCTGGCAGTTCGTCCATCCGTGGGAGGGAGGTCCAGGGGCGGTGGTCAGTGCAGATCCCACTATTTGCCATCTGACACCTGACGACGAGACATGGCTGAGGACGACTCTTGAGCGCGGTACAGGGGAGCTTTTACAAGAGGAAACCGTTCGTGAGGCTCGTTGGGTCAAGGTGTGGGACACTGCACGCAACTCGGCAGCGATCCCGCGAGCGTTTGTATTGTTCAAGCTGCTGGACGTGAACGCGCGGCTGTTCTCTCGGTCGACGATGGTATGGCTTGGGGTCGAAGATACCCGGCTGGGTTTGCGTGAGGGATCAGAGCACACTGTTGAAGACGTGCAGAACAGGAGTGATCTTGTATTGCGGATCATCAAGGAGGCATGGCGTCAGTGGCCGCGTCCCTCGGAGAAGATGTTCTACGACCGAATACACAAAGCGATAAAGGTCCCTGAAGACCACATCAGTCTTCCTGATCTGGTCAATGGCTGCGACCTCGGCAAGAGGGACATCGAGCGATGGAAGGCTGCAGTGACTGGAAAGCCCTGGGCCTGTTACAATTGGCTGGTTACTGGTAGCAGACTCATTCTGACTCATGTAGGCTCCGGAGGCGTAGTGACTCGTGCTGACTCGCTCTGACTCGTCCTTGACTAGTAGTGACTCATATGGACTCATAGTGACTCAGACCCATGGTGAGTCATACTGGATATGACTCCACCCCACATGTATATAAGACCAGGGGGCTCAGGGTAGAGCCCCAGCTTCAATCTCCTGTTTCACCCCCTGAACTCCTCGTCTGAACCTCTCCCCTTCGCCCAACCTGGCTTCCAGTTCTAACGGTGCGCTCGATAGCCACTAACAGAGAACTGAAGCATAACACTAGATTGAAGCTCAAGATTCCTCACCTAGCAGCGGTGCAAGGAACACCTCTCTGCATCGAGTAACCAGAAGGCTTCCTGCCTTGCTCAACAGAATCAGGAACCCAGTCCAGAATCATTTCCCTATCCTGGAAGACAGTTCTTCCGAAGGAGAACTGCCTGAATCACCTACCCGACCTTCGCGGATTCCTGGACACCGTACCCCTGAAGAAGAACACGAGTTCTGGAACCCACTTCAGGTTCAGAACAGCTCTGACGAACACGCCGACAACGAACGATCAGTATCAGGTGGAGGTTTGAACGAAACCATACCTGACCCCCCTACTCCGGAACAAGTCCACCCAGTAGAACGATTCTACCTCCAGCTCCTCCAAGGACATAACTTTGCATGCGCACTGCACGAAGCTAGTCGGTACACCGAGGCAATTCCACCACTTGCTCTTCGGCACTTGAACGACACCACCTGGCACCTGGCACAGGCCCTCCGTGTACTTCGAAACGACCCTCCTTACCCTCCGGTGGACGACCCGAACCGTCCTCTTACCTTTGAAGAGTGGTTGGAACACACCTCTGAAGGCCTTCGACAGCTCATATCAGTCACTAGCCTCGGATCTCCAGACATTCACATCATTGCCTTAAGATTCCACAACCTCATTGCCGCCCGACACCTGGTCAACGAGTGGACTACGTACATTCCCCCTCACTACCACGCCCACGGCAATTAGGAGCAGTGCATGGGAGACAATCTCGACTGTTACAACCGGCCCCACTACTACAACGCAACCACTCGAAAGGACAACCACATCAACTACTCAGAAGTATTTGCGATCTGCAAGTACCAACCGTGCCCAAATCGACTCAAGACCAGAGCTAAGAAAGCCGAAGGCAACCGTTTCGTTCCGACTCCCAAAGACCCCGTCACTACCGGCTCAGGAGAAACCTTCGTCAAAACAAGGTCACCCGTTACGCCTCTAGGACTTGGGCTTCAAATCCCATTAGCCAGCAAAGGAAAGGAGCGGGCTCGAACGCCACCTCCTAAGACCCCAGAACCAGAATCGTCAGACGACGAAACAGTACTGGCTACTGTACCAACGAGTAACCGCGAATCCTCCCCTATTTCAACAATCATCCCAGCTCGACAACTACCAAGAGACCCAGAACCAGGACAGCGAGCCATGTCCACAACCACTACACGACCAACCACCGCCCTATCTGCCTCTCAAGGACCCTTCATCAGTACGGCCACAGCCTTCCGCACAGCAGTGGGAGGATACAAACCCTCAGGAGGAGGAGGAGGAGGTCCTGAAGGGGGAGGAGATGACGGAGGAGACGACGGAGGAGGCGACGGTGGAGGAGGCGGTGGAGGAGGTGGCGGAGGCCCCCCAAGAGGCACCAATGCACCCAGGCAGGATGATGGACAAGGATACAAGAGCAAGATCAAGGAACCCGACAGCTTCACGGGTGAACGACACAAAGCAAATGAGTTCCTTGCGGACCTCTTTCTCCTGTTCTGCAGCCGCCCGAGCGACTACCCCACCGACTCTTCCAAGATAGTCACTGCCCTCTCCTACATCAGAGGAGACGCCCGATGGTGGGCAGAAGCCAAGGTCGACACAGCCCAACTCACAGTCGAGGGTGTCGAACAAGGCTTTGGGACATGGAAGGACTTCAGGCGCGACTTCCTGCTCGTCTTTGGGGAACAAGATCCTGCTCAAACCGCAGCCGTCCAACTCGGCTCACTTCGTTACGATCCAAAGGAACCCATGGACCACTTCAATGCCAAGATTCTACGCCTGTTTGTCAAAGGCGGAATCTACGAAGACTCGGCCCAGGTGGCCTGGTACCGGTCCAAATTACCAGGGTTCCTCCGTGACAAGATGGCACTGGTATACCCCCAGCCGACGACCATGGACCAGTGGATGGAAACTGCCATCCAGCTCAACAAGGCATACTTGCTCAACCGAGAAGTCAATCGTGCCCAAGGACGCGTCACGCGCAGCACTACTCGTTTCAAACCCGCCGACCCCTCCCTGAAGGCAGTCACAAGTGGCCGACTCGATGACAAGACCAGACGCGAACTAATGAAGCAGAACAAGTGTTTCTTCTGCCGTGAACCCGGTCATCGCGCAGCCAACTGCCCCCAGAAGAAGCGACCAGATGCGAAGACTCGAGCAGTCAAACAAGAAGACGAAGAATCAGCAAACGAAGCCGATGAAGAACCAGAGCTGGCACTCAATGCCGTGGAAGAGGAGGATGGTGCGGATTTTTGACGGGACGGACTGACTCGACGCCAGTACCGTCTAATCCTTGGGACTACACTATTTCATTTGTCACCCTAGCACAGCAACGCAGGTTCGCTTATTTGCTGTCAGGATACGTCGAGTGTGGACCCAAAGTCGTCGGGATACGCGCACTGTTCGACTCAGGAGCAGATGCAACCATCATCAACCGAAGAATTGTCGACAAGTACCAACTCCCCATGGTCCGACTTCCGAAACCCATCCGATTCAGAAATGCAGACGACAGCATCAATACCATTGGAACAGTCACCCATCGCATCGAAACAAACTTTGTCATACGAGGGCACTCACTGCCAACCAACTTCTATGTCGCAAACTTAGGAAGAGACAATGCAATCCTAGGCATCCCTTGGATTCGACGATACAATCCACGTATTGATTGGGGTTCGGGACACTTCGAATTCGACCCCAAGGTCATCAAAAAACAACAGGCCCTCCGGGAATATCAGAACAAAAATGACCCACCACCAGGTGTCCCTATGTGGGGACTACCACGTGGAGAAATCCAAGACGTACAAGCGGTACGACAATATGTTGGCAAAGACCCGGAAGATGACGACCACTGGGACGAAAGACCCAACACAACCATCACCACGCTATGGAAGCAAACAAAGGACGACCTACAACTCCGCCAAGCTACCATTTCGACGAACTTAGCAGTGCAAGCACAGGGTCAAAAGTCAGCAAAGACTTTGGACGACATTCTCCCAGATTATCTCAAAGATCTGAAGGACGTCTTCGAAAAGAAGGCAGCAGAACGAATGCCTATTTCGCGACCTTGGGATCATGCTATAGATCTCAAACCAGGCTTTGTCCCAAGGGACTGCAAAATCATCCCACTCTCGCCCGGAGAACGTCAAGAAATGGACAAGTTTGTCGATGAAAACCTGGCCAAAGGCTATATTCGCCCATCCAAATCCCCAATGGCGTCACCCGTATTCTTTGTAAAGAAAAAGGACGGCACTCTGAGACCGGTACAGGACTACCGTTACCTCAACGAAGGGACAGTCAAGAACGTCTACCCACTGCCGTTGATATCCGACCTGCTTGACAAACTCAAAGATGCTCAATACTTCTCCAAGCTCGATGTACGGGCTGGGTATAACAACGTACGCATCAAGGAAGGAGATCAATGGAAAGCAGCGTTCAAAACGTCTCGAGGGTTATTTGAACCAACGGTCATGTTCTTTGGCCTATGCAACGCACCTGCCACATTCCAAGCCATGATGAACGACCTCTTCCGAGACTACCTAGCGGAAGGATGGCTAGTAATCTACATGGACGACATCCTCCTTTTTGCAAAGACCAAGGAAGAACTCCAGAACCAGACACAGTTAGTCATGCAAAGGCTTAAAGAACACGACCTCTACCTGAAAGGCGAGAAATGTGAATTCGACAAACAAGAAGTGGAATTCCTCGGAGCGGTCATTCAACCAGGACGATTAGCCATGGACCCAGTCAAACTCGAAGGGCTAAAAGAATGGCAGACACCACGAACGGTCAAAGACGTACAAAGCTTTCTAGGATTTGCCAACTTCTATCGACGATTCATTCGGGGATATGCGGACATAGCCAAACCCCTGAACAATCTGACATGCAAAGGAAAAACATGGGATTGGACACCAGACTGCGAACGAGCGTTTCAAGCATTGAAACAACGATTCCTGGAAGCACCTATTCTGGTCATGCCAGACCCGACCAAACCATTTCAGATTGAATGTGACGCCTCCAAAGTCGCAACCGGGGCGGTTTTGCGTCAGAAGGGGGAGGATAACTTATGGCACCCATGCGCCTACCTGTCCAAAGCTTTCACTGCAACAGAACGCAACTACCAGATCTACGACAGAGAGCTACTGGCAATCATTCGCGCATTTGAAGCATGGCGACACTACCTCGACGGCGCAGAACAACCAGTCGAAGTATTGTCTGATCACAAGAACTTGACCTACTTCAGAAGCGCACAGAAACTCAACCGCCGACAAGCACGGTGGAGTTTATTCCTATCACAGTTCAACTATCGACTTGTGCACCAACCAGGAAAGACACTCGCACAAGCAGACGCCCTGTCTCGACGACCAGACCATGACACTGGAGCACACGACAATGAAGACCTAGTCATGCTCCCAGATGAACTGTTCACCAAGGCAGTACATGTGGAGCTCCAGGAAAGGATTCGAGAAACGGTGTCACGCGACAAAACGGTCATGGAATCAATGAACAATGCCTGGCATCTCAAAAAAGAACCACTCATTGGCAAGAAAGAAGACTGGAAGATGGACGAAGGGATTGTGTTGTTCAAAGACAAAGTCTACATTCCACCTGATGACAACCTGCGACGAGAAATTGTCAAGAACCACCACGACCCACCGAATATGGGGCACCCAGGCATCCAGAAGACATACGAACTGGTAGCTCGCAAATACTGGTGGCCAGGAATGCGCCACTTCATCACTCAGTTTGTGAAAGGATGCGCAATCTGCCAAACCGCCAAGATCAATACACACCCTACCAACCCTGGAATGATGCCTATACCTCACCAAGGAAACCCTCGGCCGTTCAGCACAATCACCATGGACTACGTCACAGGACTTCCCCCATCCAACGGATACGACGCAGTACAAATAGTTGTCGATCATGACGTTACCAAAGCCGTTGTCCTTACTCCGTGTACAAAAGAAACGGATGCCATGGATACAGCAAATATGTTGGCACGAGACGTTTACTGTCGATATGGACTTCCAGACAAAGTCATCTCGGACCGAGGCCCGCAATTCATCTCCAGGGCGTACCAAGAACTAAACAAGATCCTTGGTATCAACCAATCAATGAGCACGGCGCACCACCCCCAAACGGATGGCCAATCGGAACGTGCTATCCAGGAACTCGAAGTGGCCCTTCGGATATACTGTGGAAACTACCCTGACACATGGAGCACTCTGCTCCCACAGTTTGAATTCGCACACAATCAGCGGACCCACTCCGTCACAGGCAAAAGCCCTTTTGAATTGCTCATGGGATACCAACCACGTGCTATCGGAACAACACATCTAAGACCAAAACACCCGAGCACGGAAGAACAACTCGGAAGACTCACGGAATGGCGGGAGAATGCACTGGCCGCTCACACACGGGCTTCAGCTGCCATGGCCAAACGACAGGTGGCCGGTAATGTGACCTTCAAGAAGGGGGACAAAGTCTTCTTGGAATCCACCAATTTGTCATTGCCCTATCCCAACCGCAAGCTCGCACCAAGACGCGAAGGCCCATTTGTTATTGAACAGGTCATGGGACCCTCCACGGTGAAACTCCGGCTCCCAGGGTCATGGAGAATCCATTCAGTCTTTCACACGTCCCTTATCTCCCATTACCGCACTACTCCGGAGCACGGACCCAACTACATCACCCCACCACCGGAAGCAATAAACGGCATGGAAGAGTGGGAACTCGAGTCAATCATCAATCACAGGAAGCCGGCACGAGGCGGCATCCAATACCTGGTGACTTGGAAAGGAAGACCGAGTCATGAAAATGAATGGCTCAGAGATAAAGACCTCAAACACGCCCAAACGATCCTGAAAGCCTATAAAAGACGACATCTTTTGGCATAAGGTCCCCATTCCCCAACTCACTCTGGAGCCTCTCAGCCCTCTACCACTCGCCCTCATCTCTCTCGACGACATCAACCCCTTCGACAATGCCTCGCACTCGCCACTCCCGCCGCACTGCCTCCCGCACCCCCACACCCTCCATCCCGCTCAACATCCCCGGGGCCGTCCCCAACATTGACCTCGGCCGCTTCAGGTGGGTGAAGAGGGCCTTCCCCTCTTACCACCACCTTCCACGCCCCCCAACCTCCATCTACACCGACGGGTCACTGGCGGACCGCGTCGGATGGACCCTCCTCCACCCCGACCTACGGGGTATCACGAACACCCTTCTTATCCGCTATCGGAGCGAGACCGTGATCTCCGCGGACAACTACCGGGCGGCAGCCGACACACTGGCCTCTCTCCACCTCATGAGGAGGTTCGTGGCCCTCAACCCGGGCGAGGACCAGTGCCTCTATCGCGACACACTGGCGGCGATCGACTCGGCGATCCACTGGAACTACAGGATCGCGGACAGGAGCCTGGGACAGATCGTCCCCCTCCTCGGTATCATCCCTATCCTCGACCCTCTCTACGACCTCCTCCCAGTCGACCAGTACGAAGGCCGCCCTCGCCCTAACCCAGCCTATAACGGCCCGGCGCGGCACTCCTACATTGGGGGAATTCACCCCTACGATCAGACCCATTGGCGGCGGATCACAAGGGCTGAGTCACCTCTCGACGATGGTACCTGGGGAGAACCGCCCCTTGCGGCACACGGGTGGACCACCCACGACGACAACGACACCGACCAGGAGAACCACACGCCTCGGCCCCCTTTGGCGGAACGTCTCTCCAGTCCCCCCAATCGTCCGGGTACTCCAACCTCCCTCCCACCCCTTGAGCCACGCCCACGTACCCCTCCATCGTCAGAAGCGGACCTCGAGCGCGACATCGAAAACATCGCCCTCAGAGCCCTACTAGGCATCCGGTTGACAAGGATCCCGCCGCCGCCACCACCCCCTTACCTCCCTCCTCCTGTTGCAACGGATCCACCCGCCACTGTCAACCCGCGGGACCTCCAGGCCCGACCTCCGACCCCCATCATTGTCAACGACAACGATGAATTGGAGTACGTCTGATCGAGGACGATCAGCCTTAGGGAGGGGGTAATGTTACAATTGGCTGGTTACTGGTAGCAGACTCATTCTGACTCATGTAGGCTCCGGAGGCGTAGTGACTCGTGCTGACTCGCTCTGACTCGTCCTTGACTAGTAGTGACTCATATGGACTCATAGTGACTCAGACCCATGGTGAGTCATACTGGATATGACTCCACCCCACATGTATATAAGACCAGGGGGCTCAGGGTAGAGCCCCAGCTTCAATCTCCTGTTTCACCCCCTGAACTCCTCGTCTGAACCTCTCCCCTTCGCCCAACCTGGCTTCCAGTTCTAACGGTGCGCTCGATAGCCACTAACAGAGAACTGAAGCATAACAGGGCCGGTGATGATGGCTTGCTTACATCACAATCTACTGCTTCCGGATGCTCAGTATCGTCTGCGACATCCTCGCCTCTGCTCTCGCCTCGGACGCCCTCCAGCCCCCCACCCTCTTCATGCACAGAGGAGGAGGAAGAGGAGACTGAAGTCAGAAAGGTATTGGCGCCATTACCCGTGATCGATTGGGGACACAAGCCAGTGTTCCCAATTCCCATGCACCAGACACATTCGTGGAGACTGGCTGTTGGGGAGCATATGAAGGCAAAGGAGCATAGCCATATGCGCATGGTCACCAACACTGTTGGTCGGCCTCTAATGTTGTTCAAAAGCACGAAGGAGCTTGTGATGGCTATCTACGATGCAATTTGTGGTACGTACCTCTAATTCTCACTTCACGATGCTTCCCGCTTACTTCAATTTCTACTTTCTACTCTCACTTACACAGGACACCAGACCTTGATGGAACGCTGCGGAATTCTCCATTGGGATGTTAGCAACGGCAACATACTGATCGTGGAAAATCAGCCACGTGAACGTGTCCCATGCGTGGGTATATTGCACGACTACGACTACAGCTCAATGATGCTGTACCATCCGCTTGCCAACGGACCAAGCGCCACGACTGTCTTCGATTCCGACCAGCCCGAACCTCTTTATCTTTTAGAACGCATGGGCGAAGATGCACCGGATAACGCAGCGGAACTGAAGGAGAGGACGGTTGGTTCATCCTGCTCCCATTGTTGCCTTCGTTACTGACCTTGAAAACTGTAGGGCACATATTACTTCATTGCCGTCGAACTTCTGCATCCGGAAATCACAGACATCCTCCACGACGTTCATCACGATCTTGAGTCTTTCATCTGGGTGCTTCTGTGGATTGTTCTGCACCATACTGCTCATCGCCATAGCAGTGGTGCAGAAGCATGTTCCAATGTCTTCAAGTTTGGAAATGACCAGAGCGCAACGGACGTCAAGCAAGCTTGGATAGTCAACCGCGCCGCAACACCCCTCATCATCGCAAACAATGCCCTGCTGATGGATCTTCTCAAGGAGCTCCATAAATCGATGTTTGAGGCGATTATTACCAAAGAACATAAGCTCACCTATGCCGGCATCCTCTCCGCTTTCAAGAGCGCGATTGATCGCAAGGACTGGCCTGTCAGGGATGCCGCGGTACCCTTCGTACCTCCCAAGCCCGAGGACTCTATGCCCACAGATGCGCCTAAGAAGAGGACACACAGACAATTCAAAAACGACGAAGATGAAGAGGAGTCCGAGGATCCCTTCTTGACTCTCGACCACTGCCAGCGGGTTTTTTCCCACGCTTTGTCCTCATAGGGAGGGGCTTAGAGCGTGTGGTCTGCACCTGCTGAGGGCCTAGATCAGCTGTTTTTTAGAATACCTTTGGGATTCACTAGGCATTATGCCAGCTACGGGGCAACCGACACCGCTCTTGCAGGCTGCCAGCACACCACCGATGTCGAGGGCGACCTTCTCAAGCGCCCGAGCAGAAGTGGCAACGACGGCCACGGCGAACGCAACCTTGAGGGGTACCAGAATGAAAAAGCAGTTGTCACAACAAGCTCTCCTGGAGGCTGAGAAGGAGGTGCCGGACCTACAGGCCGCCCTGCGGTTCCTGCAAGCTAAGGAGCTGATACCTGTGGGAACCCTCACCTTAATGGGTGAGTCGCTAGTCACCGGACTTCTGCACTTTGCGCTCGCCGCTCCCACCGGCCCCCTCGCTAGACAAGGCCTTCTCGCTTTCGCCTCTCTCGCGCGCGAGATCCTTGCCGATCGGGTACAATCCGCCGTCAGCGAGCTTGTGCTGGAGTGGGCAGAAGACCAGCTCCGCCTTCGGCTGGACCATCACACGTCACATGTCGAAGATTGCGTTGCCGACTTTGCAGCCACTATCGAAAAACTTAAACAGGAGGTCGGCGGTTGCATGGAGGAGCTACGGGAAGCGTGTGCAGGGGTTAGGGAGGCAGAGGGGGCGCTGGGGAGTGCTCGGGAGGGGCTGAGGGAGGCAGCAATGCAAGCGCAGGCCCATGGTACGTCCGCCCGCCCCACCCCATCTCGAACCATTGATTCGGCCCCAGTGCGCGTCCGCCGCGCAGCCACGTTGGCAGACCTACTTCAACGGCAGGTGCTGGTGCGGGGAGTCACTCTCCGCACGGAGGATGGGGAAACCATGACAGAAGCGGCTCTGCGCGATCGCACCCGCCGGGCTATCAGTGAACTCGAGCGTAGCGGGCTGGCCCCCCCGGGAGATGGCATGCTCGAGGCCATGAGGATTCTGCAGCATGGGGACGTGGTCTTCACCTTCTCCAGCCGCGAACTTGCCCGATGGATTCACAGCCCAGATGTCGCGGGCCCGTTCGCGCGCAAGATAGGTATGTCGGCTTGTCTCATTGGGCGCACTTACCGTCTGGTTGCCGAGCGCGTCCCGGTCGTCTTCGACCCCCAAGATGGGGCTGCACTCCGTGCACTCGAAGACAAGAACAGGCTGCCCTGGAACGCCGTCGCTCGCGCGGACTGGATCAAGCCCCCACAACGCCGCTTCACTGGCCAGCGCACCGCCTTCCTAATGCTCACTATGTCGGGCATCAAGGAAGCCAACGCCGCCATCGCTGGCCTCGTCATCGTGGGCCGCCGAGTGCTAGTACACCACGACTACGACAAGCCCAAGAGGTGCTCGCGGTGCCAGGAGTACGCTGGCCATTTCGCCAAGGACTGCAAGGCCGTGGTCGACACCTGTGCGAACTGCGCGGGCGAGCACCCAACGGCGCAGTGCAGGGTGGCAGGCAACCCACTCAAGTACCGCTGCACGAACTGCAAAGAAGACGGTCATGCGGCTTGGGACCGAGCCTGCCCGGCTCTGCGCGCCCGGGTGAGTTCACACTTCCACCATAAAGCTGACAGTGGTTTCCGTTTCTTCGTCACCAGTGAGCCGGAAACTTGGGTCTCGGAAGAGGAGGAGCTAGCAAGGGCCCTGCCCCCGCCGACTTTTGAGCTCCAGCCTCGCTGCCGCACTGACGACACCGTCGCGGCGCCGCGCGCTTCTCAGCAAGCCACACTGGATGCCTTCTACACCACCTCCGGGCAGCTGGCCCCCCGCGCCTCTCGCCAATGAACAGCAACACCCCGCAACCCCTACGCATCTGGCAGCAGAACCTTAACAAGTCTAGTCGTGCCCAGCTCGACCTCATCAACGACTCCTCCCTTGTCGATCATGACTTTCTTGCCCTCCAGGAGCCTTACCTGAACCCCGTCAACCTGACTTCTAGCACGTCTCACTGGCGAGTTGTCTACCCGACCGTCCACGGGACAGATGGCGCAGCGCGCACCCGCTCCGCAATCCTCGTTAACAAGCGGCTTTCAACAAACACCTGGAGTCCGATAGCGGTCCCGCACCCGGACGTCACGGCAGTCTCTGTTCAGTCAGCGGAGTCGACAATATTCATCTTCAACCTCTATGTGGACGGTGGGAGTGACTCGGCGCTACATGCGGCCTTGCGGGCGGCGGAGCGCACGCTGGATGGCGGAAACAGCACACCGCGGCACCTAGTCTAGCTAGGCGACTTCAACCGACATCACCCCACCTGGGACCACCCCACCAACCACCACCTCTTTACGGCGGACTCCCTGCGCCGGGCGGAAATTTTGATTGGGATGCTGGACTTCCCTATTCAGATCATTTTTGACATCCCCACCACTGCGGCAACCCGGCGCCCGCAACGCAATTTCCGCCGTGTCGACTGGGAGGCTTTCGAGCGCGCGCTTGCGGAGCGGCTGGACGCTCGTCACTTCCCACCCTGCATCCGCTCCACAGCCTGCTTCGACATAGTGCTGGATCAACTGATGGAGGACTTGCAGGAGACCATAGCAGACAATGTCCCGGTGACAGTGGACGCACCCTACGCAAAGCGGTGGTGGTCCGCGGAGCTCGCCACAATGCGCAAGGAGAAGGAGCGTCTTGCGCGGGTGGCTTTTCGCTTCCGCGCCCTGCCCGCGCACCCAGCACACGCTGAGTACCGTCGTTTTCGAAACAAGTACGCTGACCACATCACAGCAGCCAAGAGCGACTTCTGGAAAGCATGGACAGATTCGATTGACGGCAAGACAATTTGGGACGCTAACCGCATCCTTAAGAAGGGCACGACGGATGGCGGCAGGGCACGCATCCCGCCTATACGGGTGGCACGACCGGATGGGAGCGCACTCGCGCTGACTTCCAACGAGGACAAGAGTGCCGAATTCCACCGCACCTTTTTCCTCCCGCCAAGTGGGGCACCGATCCCTGCCGGACCATACCCTAAGCCCAGGTTTGAATTCAAGCCCATTACTGACACCCAGATTCGGCGCGCCATCAAGGCTCTCCGCGCGTTCAAGGCGCCAGGCCCGGACGCCATCCCCAATGAGGTGTACAAGCACTGCGCCGGGCCTCTGGTACTGGTGCTAGGTTCCCTCTTTCGCGCAACGTTCACGCTCGGGTACTAACCGGAGCGCTGGAAAGTCTCGGACACGGTCGTACTCCAAAAGCCTGGCAAGGGTGACTACACGGTGGCGAAGGCCTGGCGCCCAATCGCCCTCCTCGACTGCATTTCAAAGATCCTGTTGCGGTGCGTCGCTGACGTTCTGGTTTACGAGGCTGAACAGAAAGGCCTGCTCGCCGACATGCAGTTCGGTGGGCGGGCAGGTCGCACCACGACAGACTCAATTCACCTCGTCACCAAGCTCATCAAAGACGCATGGCGTTACCACCAGGTTGCCTCGGTGGTCTTCCTCAACATCAAATCTGCCTTCCCGGCGGCCTCTCCAGACAGGCTCTACCACGACCTGCGCACTCGGGGAGTCCCCGCAGAGTACGTCGACTGGCTCCGGGTCAAGCTCACCGGACGTTCAACGCGCCTCCATTTCGACGACTTTTCCTCAACCCGTTTCGACATCCTGAGCGGCATCAATCAGGGCTGCCCTTTATCAGTCATTCTCTATGCCTTTTACAATTCTGACTTGATTGACAGTGCAAACACCAAGGAGGGCGAGCACGCAGTGGGTTCCATGGATGACGTTGCTCTGGTCGTAACGGGCAAGACCTTTGCAGTCTGTCACGAGCGGGTGCGGCACTTTATGGATCGGAATGGGGGGGCACAGGACTGGTCACGGTCGCACAATTCTGCCTTCTCGCTCGACAAATTTGCACTGATCAACTGCAAGTCTCAACCAAAGTGTATTGGCCTGGGACCAGCGCTCAGGCTCTCCGATGGAACTGTTATCACGCCCACTGACCACCACCGCTTCCTGGGGGTCCTTATTGATCAAGGCCTCCGATTCAAGCAACATACCGCTTCCGCCTACGCGAAGGGCAGCCGGCTGGTCTCACAGATCAGGCGGCTTGCTAAAGCACGCAATGGCCTCACCCTGGCGGTCGTTCGGCATCTCTATCTCGCAGTGGTGGTCCCCAGCATGTTGTACGCTGCTGACACATTCCTTACCCCCATCAGGACGCTCCCCGGCCACTCCCGCAAGCACGGCTCGGTAGGGCAGGTGCGCCGCCTCGCCATGGTCCAGCGGCAGGCCTTGATTGCAATGACCGGCGCACTGCGCTCCGCACCCTCTGACGTGCTCGCGGCGCACGCCCAGCTGCTCCCCTTTGACCTCCTTGTCGACAGGGTGTGCCAGCGGGCTGCAGTCCGGCTATGCGCCCTCCCCAAGTCTCACCCACTGGCGTCACACGTGGCTCGCACGGGCCGCCTTTTTGTCAGGTCGCACCGCTCACCCCTACACGAGCTTCTGGACGCCTACCGTCCCTGGCTCGACATCGCGCACACGGAGCGGGTCCGCCCCGTGCGACTCCACCCGCGGTGGACACCGCGGCACCAGGTCCACATCATCCGCGGCAAGGAGGCGGCGGCAGCGGACGACGCACGGTGGGCGCAGGATGGTGCCTATCGTATTTATACGGATGGCTCCGACTGCGACAGCAGAGTGGGGGCGGCCGCCCTGCTCTATCACCCAGAGCGGGAGGAGCCAGACGTTCTCCGTCTCCACCTTGGCCCTTCCACCCGACACACAGTCTACGAGGCCGAGATTGCGGCCACGATCCTTGGCATGGAGCTCCTACGGCGTGCGTGCCTCTGCACGCACCTGGCGTCCATCGGGCTGGACAATATGGCGGCACTTCAGGCTACCGCGCTACGTACCCCGGGCCCTGCTCGCTACCTTACTGACATTTTCCATGCAGCAGTGCGCGAACTCAAGCGCACCAGACCGCACCTGCGCCTTACTCTGCGTTGGGTCCCGGGGCACGTGGAGGTGCCAGGAAACGAGGCCGCAAACGAAGTGGCAAAGGAGGCGGCACGGGGGGACTCATCCCCCCCCGAGGAGCTCCCCAAATCCCTGCGCAAGCGGCTCCCGCTCAGCACGTCGCGGGCGCGTCAGAACTTCGCACACGAGCTGGACCAGAGAGCAGCCGTGCGATGGCGGACGTCGCCCCGCGGCCTTCGGTTTCAGGACATTGACAAGACTCTCCCCTCCAAGAAATATGTGGCCCTCGTGGCGCTGCTCCCCTGACGGCATGCCAACTTACTTGCTCAGTTCCGCACTAACCACGTTCCCCTACAGGCACACCTGGCGAGAATTGGGAAGGCCGAGTCCGCGCTGTGCCCAACATGTCACCGTGAGCCGGAAACGGTAGCGCACTACCTCCTGGTGTGCCCGACATACTCCCTTCACCGCGCCGTGCACTTCCGACCGCTCGGCTTCTCTGGGCGCAACCTCACCACCCTCCTCAACACGAAAGACGCACTCTGGCCACTCTTCGCCTACGTCAACGGGACCGGCCGCCTGCGTACGGTGGTCGGCACCCTCATTGGGCCCCGCGCGGGATACCCGGCCAGCGACGACGGCGATGACGACAGCAGTGGTAGCTGATCGGGGGGCTGCGCGACCCTCGGGGGTGGCGCCCCCCCCCCCTCGGCCCCCTCCCCCCCCCTACTCTGCTCCCAGTCTCATTCCATCCCCGCGCATCTGGCGCGCCTTAGGCCTGCTTTTCTTTCTGTCATGTATTGACTCGCAGGGGACACCGCGGCCATAATATCCGCGTAGGGGCCGGGGGAGTTCCGACGCCGCTGCGGTGTCTGCCCGGCGCGCGTACCCCCTCCGTAGCAAGAGGCTGAGCCCAGCAGTGCCCGCACTGCCCAAAAGTGCGGAGGGTTTAGAACCCGGTGCCCTGCCGTCCGCGGCCGGCGCGGTTGGTGCGGTGCCACCCTTAGATAGTATTTCCCCTGCTTTACCGTGACCTACACTACCTCTCCTCGGCCTCGGTCCTCTAATTACACCATCATACTATTGTACCGGCGGCGGCCCTCACGGTTGCTGCCACCTCTCTCTCATCCCTACACATGCTTTGCCTACCCCCTGCCCCCTCCCGCGTTGTAGTAACCTGTTGGTATCGCCTACCATAGGGCTCGGCCCTCGAGGGCAATAAACGAGGATCCAAAAAAAAAAAAAAAAAAAAAAAGAGGAGTCCGAGTTGGTGTTCACGAAGGACGTCACGACTGGCTCACAAGGGCCGTCTGGAGCCGGCACTGGCTCGCGTGCTGGCAAGAGGCAGCGCAACAAGGAGGGAGCTACCGTGCAATCTACTGGCGGCAGGACACGCTCTTCTCGTGTTACTGGAGGCTCCACGGTGGGTACTGGGGGAAGCTGGAACGCGGCAGGAAGCTCGAAGGCCACGGGAGGTTCGAACACGGCGGGCGCACGCAACCGCAAGACGGTGGCGCTCCCCAAGCGGGCGAAGAAGGCCTGAACTTGAAGCTCGTGCTGGACGAAGGTGTTCCCCTGATTGATGTGATCCTCTGTATTCTCCCTGCTGACTCTGGTTTGTCTGATTGTATATCCTATTGCACTCGTAATCTTGTTATGTAATACTTACTACCCGCTGGTGGGTTCGCAATACACCGTTTCCAAACCCCTTCGCTGTCCGTTCAGTTACAAAGTCTATTGCTTCCTTGTGACGCCTGTGCATATTCATCGCGCTGTCATTTGATCCCGTCAAGTTCGCGTATGCACACCAACGTGAGATCACAGTTTCAGAACTAGTAACATACCACCACACTCTCTACATGTACGTATAATTTCAGACTATAAACTACTTAGCGTATCACAAAGGCTCACCACAACAGGGACACCGAGGAGCGCAACCACCCGCGACCGTCAAGCATACACCGTCCCATACATCACACTGGCAAACAAAACCGCTATCCTTCACCCAACAAGACGGAAACGCACCATGATCCGCTGTCCAGGGAAGAACCGGTGCCGGCGGTCCCATGCGACCCAAACCTGCAGCTCCCCGACCATCTTCACCTCCAGTGTGTCGGACACGCTATCGTCGACGGGTGCCTCGCTGCCCTCCTTTCTTGCTGCACCTACCGAGGATGCTGGTGACGCGCTCTTGCACAGCAGCGGGATCTGCAAGCCGTACATACACCGCAGGATCGCGATGACCGAGCTTTCTGGGCCGTCCTTGACCCCGATAGGACTGCGACGACGACGACGACGAAAACCACACTCTCCTCAGTCATTCAACGCGTGCTCAAAACATTACAGAAACACATACGTGAAGCGTAACCCCACCGCTGCCTGAACGTTCCGAAGCACACAGGCCACGACCGCGTCGACAAGGCCCCCAGACGGGTCCGCGACGACCGAGTACTCCCCGTCAAAACGGAACACGTGCGGACTCCTGTGCGGCCCCGATGCGTCGACATGGGCGTCGCGCTGCTGCGCTTTGAACCGGAGGTAATGCGCCTGGGCGATGGCGAACTCCCGGAAACGTGCACGCAGCGTGGTCAGAAGCACCGCAAAGTGCTGATACGTGGGCTGCGCGAGGGAGACGTGGATTTAACACGCAAGAACAAGAATATCGGACGCTGAATGCATACCACGATCGGGAGCAGCTCATCGGTCTGTATCGCATGCTGGGCTCGCCTCCGAGCAGAGATCACCTCGGCCAGTGGAATGTCCTCTTCGTCATCGCTATCGTCGTCTTCCGGAAAGTCGACTGGCACCGCACGCCTGATTCGCGTCCGGTTCCGCGCTTCCACCCGGCAGGATGGGCACGTCCTCCAGCGATAGTCCGCTTCGGACGGGATCAGCCGCTTGCATTGGCGTCTGCCGCATGTGCGCAGTCCTTCGTTCTCGATACTCAGCATCCAGCATCCAGCGCTGCCATGAACCCGTCGATACCCGAGGAGACTCACCAGTCAGGTCGCCACCAGGGGGCACCTGCGCATCCAAGCTCAGTCCCAGACACCACTGTGCAGCCTGTGTAGACCTACTGTGTACACCATGCTCTCGTCCACCTGGTCGAGCTTGACGGTCCCAGCCTGTCGGTGGTGCCGCTGGATCATCCGCTTGCGTGTAGCACATATGCAGCAGAAACGGAGGCGCGAGTTCTGCACGAGCAAGTTCATACAGCGACCGACGCCGCATATCCCGCGGTGCTTCGGCTGGGGCTTCCGCACCGGGGATAGTGGCCACGGGACATGAGGCATGACGTCGGTGTCCTTGGGCTACGGGCGGCGGTTAGTGAGCATATGATACGACGGCTCAGGAGGAGTGTGGTGGACTTACAGTGGCAGGAGGGATCTCGTCGTCGCTCGCGGATTCGGCGACCTCGGACTCGCCCATGTCGGTGAGATCTTCGAGAGGAGTGAGCTCCGACTCGTCTGAATCCCACAGCATAGATGCCTGCCGCTGGAGATCGTCGAGGGTAATTAGCTCGGGCGACGACGGTCGGGAAGAATGTGCAGACGACGATTCTTCTGGCAATCCATCCTCCTCCTCAGACTCCACGGAAGCGGGAGGTCGTGGAGGACGTAGTATCAATCTGATCCGCGGTCGAGGGGGAATAGGCGGCTTGACCTCATCCCGACTCTCGACAGAAATTGAGTCTTTAAGTGGCGGGGAAGGGGTCTGATTCACTAGTACAGCAGAAGTCGGGGTTGTCGATGAAGCGGCGACTGCCAAGGCAAGAACCGGAGGATCCGTCGAGGATGCTTGTGTACCCGTAGAACTGGCTGCTGAGGCGGAAGGGGCCACCGGGGCCAGACGTGGTGAAGGCGTCCGCTCAGCTAGGGATGCTGGACTTCGCTTCCGCATGGCCACGGCCGAAAGAGGTTGCTCGTCATCACCCATGTAAGGGTTACTCACAACCACACTGGTATTAGGCGTGTCATGCATGACTCCCGGTGTCGTAGCAATGCCAGCGACAGCTCTCGCAGGTAGCTTGAGCGTCAATCGTCGAGGCTTAGACTCGCTCTGTTCGCCCTGAACTGGTTGGTGAGGAGGAGCAGGCGCGTGTATGAACGGAGCTTGGCTCGATGATGATTCCGCTGCTACCGAGGCACCGTCATCCGCGGATGTCCAACCCACGACCTGCGACGGCGCACTTTCGTGTTCCTGCTTGATCGCTTGCTCCTTCTCCTTACCCTTCTCCTCCTTGGGTGCCTCAGAGGATACAGACGCACCGAGACCCGCGACGCGTGCGCGGAACTGTTTCCGCCATAGGAGGAATCCACAATCCGTACAGAACTCCCCTGGAGTGTGAGGTGGGAGACGCCGCCCACAGCTGATGGATGCACAGACGCGCGCGCGAGGAGGATCGGCGGGGATCGCCGCAAGATTCCGCTTGCGTTTCTTTCTAGGAACGGCATCCTGTATTATCTCCTGCAGGGCGTGGCATCAGTGCACCTCTGGTATTCGCGACGACCGTCAACGGGGAGGGCCTACCAAGGTAGGTGAGGGCAGTAGTGGACGCAGCGGTTCGCTCTTCTCAGCATGTGAGTTCCAGTGGAATCGTTCAATGAAGGCAAGGACGTACCGGCCCCGCTTCAGCCGTTCCACTTGGCGTGCGTTGTATTGCGGAGGGTCCCTGATGATGAAGTGAGTGCATGCACTCTGCTGTATTCAGATTCATCACAAACCTGCATATTGTTCGGACGAGACAACGCCATGCTCTCGCGAGGTGTGCGACTGCTCCGAGGAATGGATAGTTTCGCCGCTATCCGTGCACTTGAGTCCAGCAACGCAGCGGGGAGTGCCGCGAGGATTTCACCTCTGGGACCATAATGAGGCGCACAGTCCGCCGCAGAGTGCTCTGGAGGCATATAACATGGAGGGCGGATCGGCAATCCCGTATGCAGGTCAGGCGGCGCGTCCCCACGGGCCAGAATGATGCGCAGATGGTCGGGGTGGATGAATGGCGCTACTTCCTCCAGGATGGTCCTAGCCTTTTGAGGGACTTGTTGGACTGACACTGTCAATGGGGCAATTCTGCGAATGCGTGTCCGAGAGGGGCATGCTTGCGGGGGCCCCATTATGGGTATTGGCGGCGCCGAGGGGAGTGCTATGCCGGCGCGAGCAGCAAGCTCACCCTGGCTACACATGGTGCAATAGGATATCTCGCCCGCGTTGATGGAGGATATTGTGACATATGCCGCAGAGGAACACCTTGCGCAAGAAACCGTCTGTGAGATTTGTGTAAATATTAAGCGAAGGTAGATCCAGCAAGAAAAGCGGGTGTGTGCGCCATCTCCACGCCTTGCTGTGTGGCGCGCATACCGGGATACATGAGAAGCGGAGCTGCGCTCGCTGCATGCATACGTCCTCCCTCTCTCGGTGACCAAAGCAAGAGACTCACCACGGTGCGCGTTCGTGCCGCCGCCCTACAAGTCTGACAGCGGCGCCATTTCCAGCTAAGCGCGAGCGCGTTCGTGCATGATGTTTCGCAACATCGACGCGTCGTCTTGACCGGCTTAGACGATGAGCTCGCGTCCGCGTTCGCGGCGTTCTTTGTGGTGTTCCGCGCGTCTTCCCCGGGCAGTTCGGCCACTCTTGAGCTCGCGCTCGCGCTCGGATCGACGGCGACGGTTGGCGCTTTCAGCAGGGCCTGCGGAGGTAGCACGACGACTGGTGCGGACATGTTCGTCCTGGGGGTGCGCCGCGCGGCGTGCTTGAGCAGCCTGCTAGCTCCTGTCGGTCGGCGTGTGTCGCAACACGCGATGAAAAAAAACAGCGACGCACCTCGTCCAGAAGCCCCGCTGGTCACGCGTCGACGGCGTGCAACACTCACGCAACTCCTATTTCCGCGATAGGCTGCCCTCGGAATCCGGGGGATGTGATCGTGCACGTCCGCTGTGGGCGGGATTCACGATCAATGCACACGGCGGCTGTAGCGGCCAGAGGCTGCCAGTGGGCAAGAACGAACGTGCAGGTCGTCGCGTCGCCAGGCTGAACACAGAACACAGAACAGAGTGCAAGCGCGGTGGCCCAGAATGTTTGAGAACGAGTGTTCAAGATACGGGGGAATATAAAATCCGGAAATTTCGCTCGGGCGTCCGCCGTCCGTTTCGGTCGCATCCCGCCCGTCGTCACTCGTGGTGACGAATCACGATCGGCATCGCAATGGCGCTGGAACCCAAAGTGCAACATTTGTTGTCGAAAATGACCACACGCTCGCAAAATATCGTCGCATGGCAACTCTGGCAAGAATACAGTAGCGTCTAACCGGCGCGAATCATGCATGGTGCGACTGACAAGTACAATCATCCACTAGTGCTACAGGTCGTGTACTGAAACATGTACTGACCAAGCATGCTTCCATCCATCGTACAGTTCAAACATGAAGCCGCTTTCACAATCTAGTGACACACCCTGGATGCACCAATCCGGGGGCACGACGACGGAATGCGCACCAGACGGCATCAGGACAAACACACCTCACGACCAACGCTGCACGACGACACTGTTTGCCAGCCCCGCCGCCTCGATCGTCTGCCTCTCGTCCTCCAATGTGCGGTTGGGGAACGTCGTCATGATCACATATGCACGCGCGTTGTTCTCAGGCCTCGAGCTGTTGGTGTATGGTGCGGATCAGCGCCCTTGCTGCTCTGGACAAGGAAAAAGAGCACATACGCATTGATGAAGCTGCGAATGTCTCCGACGGTGTGCGTCAAATTCATCCTGGCAACCATCCTACAAGAAACGTCAGCACTCAGGAGCTGTTTGGCATTCTGCCGTTGCGCTCACCTGGTCCCATCTGCCAGCCGTATCTGGACGCTTGTCGTCGGCTTCGTCTGGTCCACCTCGAACCGCGTATTGATGCTTTCTGCAGCGCGTTGCGTCGGCAGCGAGCTGCCTCCAGCACTGCCGGACGGGAATCCACCAGGCATCGGGCTCCCACTCCCACTTGCACTCGTGCTCGCTCCGGACGAGAGCTCTCCAGGCACCGGCGAGCCAAGACGATGACCCTGTCCCGCAAACACTCTTGCCTGGCGCGCCCCTGGGGAGGGCACGTAATCCTCACTCAGCCGCCTTACGACGCGGAGCTCGACGGGCTGGCCGGGGGAGACATTCAGGATCTGCGGTGGCGCGCGCCTATATAAACGGCGAGGTGATCAGCGCCCGAATCGAGAGCAGCACAAGCTGCAATACGGACCCCGACTTGATCTCTGCAAGGATCTGCTCGTTCGCAGGATCGTCGTAGCGCATGAGTTCGCCGTCCTCGACTGTGAAACCGTCGCGCCAGAACGTCAGATGCCGGATCGCCGTCTCTTCTTCGGGGTCTGCAATCGATCAGTATACAGGTGGAGAAAGGACGGATGATAGTTGCGCGTACCAGCAGGATCTACTGCATCGGGATCTGGGATGAACTCGCTCTCAACTTCGTCGCTACCGAGCGTATGGCCTCCCCCAAAGAATGCATGGCCTCGAGGGGGTGCTGCGGCGCTTCCAGGAGGGGGTTGGGGAGGCCCTGCTCTGCCGCACCATTAACACCAAGGCTACATAAAGGACGAGATGTGGACTCACTCTGCTGCTCTCCTCAGCAAATCACGGACGAGCTCCCCGCCGGGTACTGCGCCCTGCCTATCCGGGTTCTGCACGGAAATCCCGCTAAACGCGCACAAAGATATCGCAGTTTCAGCCTTTGTGCCCTCCACGCTGGAGAACAAGTCGGACGCACCTGCGCTCGCCGCCAGCGTACCAGTTCTCTCCTTGCTCTGCACCGGGCCGTTCATCCTCATCCTCGTCGTCGTCGTCCGGATGCGCGTGTCCGTGTCCGGCATGTCCGCCCATCGGGGGCCCACCACCTCCGCCCCCGCTGCCGATGTCACCCAGCGTGGCGATGCGCCGACCGCCGCCTGAGCTGTTGTTTCTGAGCAGATAGAGTGATACAACGATTCAGCCTTGGCTGACTAGTCTGGCTGTGGTAGTGGCGTACCTAGACGAAGAGGAAGAGTCCGATCCCCATGCGCCCACGCGGCCAATGCGGGGACCGCTGTTGGAGGGTAATGTGAACGGTCGTCTGGTGCTACGCGGGTTGTTGCCTCCTTCAGACATTTTAGGCGTGTTCGATGTCGCGTTCGAGGGACTTGCCGATGTCAGGGATGGTGGATGGAGTGTAAGAGGATCGCACGCGTTTTCGCGATCGTACAAGCGCCCTCACAGCTCAATGTGAGACGCGCCGTGCGACAGCCTCCGATTGTCAATCAAACGACCCGAGCAATTTATTGTTCGAGTACGCTGGAGTAGCTGTACACGTTTTTTAGTCTAATGATATCCTAATCCTCGGAGGTGGTACGGAAACGCTTGCGTGGACCGCCAATGACTAGACTTGATTATAAGAAGTAGCTAATGGCGCGTGCGCCAAACTGCGATTGAGCGAGTCGGATACAATTCCAAAGCAAATGAGACAGTATATAATGGCTCAGAGATGTAAGGATTAACGCCCGTTTAGCTCAGTGGTAGAGCGCGCCACTCGTAATGGTGAGGTCGGTTGTTCAATCCAGCCAATGGGCATCGGGGTGTAGATGGCCTTTTTGAGCCTAGATTATATACTTTTGGGACATAGTATAGTGTGCACTTAGTAGTGTACTTGAGCAAGTATCAAATTGAGAGCTAGGTCCCTGATAGCCCCACCGGTGTATTACAACCCCTAGTGACAATATCAATAGCCAGATTCTAAATCCCAAGTGATAACCACTACACTATAGCGCCATCCCGGCGGCTCTTTAAAATTGCATATCATCATTGAGTTGCTCGTTGAGACATGTCATAATAACAATATGCATATTGATGTAAACTCTCCTGCTGAACTCCCCGAGCCCGCTCTTCCTCACGTCCGACATCCAACGCGATGGCCTCCAGCCCGGCCGCGCCCCAGCAGATCAATGTAACAGACCTCGACGTCCCCCAGCTTGCAGACGTCCGACGGCAGCTCGAAGAGGTCCGTCGTTGATCCCTTGAACGTCTCGTCTCGTCTCGTCTCGTCCCGCCGCCGCCGCCGCCCTCCATCCGGTCCCAGCCCCAGCCCCAGTCCGCACACGCGCTGACCCGCCCGCGCCCCCCTCCGCAGGAGCTCACCCACCTCTCAAACTCGTACGCGCAGCTCCGGCAGGCGCAGGCGAAGTTCCGCGCGTGCATCGACAACGTCGCGCAGGTCAAGGCCGAGAACCGGGGTGCGTCTGCTCGTGGTCTCTGGCGAGCGTGTGTGCTCGCGCGCGCATCGCCGTTGCTGGTGCTGGTGCTGGTGCTGGTGGTGATGATGATGACGCCGACTATGACGACGGGGATGATGGTGATGCACGGGAGCCTGAGCTGACCACGCCGTGCAGAAAAGACGATCCTCGTCCCGCTCACGAACTCGCTGTACATCCCCGGACGGCTGAACGACACGGAGCACGTCATCGTCGACGTGGGCACGGGGTACTACGTCAAGAAGGTGCGTGCCCCCGTATTCCCCGCCTGCGCCCCCTGCGTTTTGTGTGCCGGGGGAGAGACGAGAAGTCCGAGGAAGCAGGCTGAGGGCGGCATGGGCAGACACGCGCGCAGGCGCTGAAGCACTACGAGGCCAAGGTCGAGTTCATCCGGACGAACCTCGAGGCGCTGCAGGAGACGATCCAGAAGAAGCAGGAGAACATGAACTACCTCATCAACGTGCTCCAGATGAAGCTTCAGCAACAGCAGCAGCAGCAGGCGGGCGGGAAGGAGGTCAAGGTCGGCTGAGGTATCATCTGCGATGGTGAGTCGGACGACCAGCGCAAGCCATGCGTTCCGAACTGATCGATGGCCCGTGTGTGCTAGAGGACGGCAGTCGATTCCGCATCCGTGTAGGTTACGGTGTAACAGTAGACTAAAGAAGGCAGATTTTTCATATTCAACGGTAGAAATAGAGACATGCGTGATTGGTAACGGTCAAAGGGTGGAGAAAGAAGAGGAGGGGTGTCATAAGGCTAAGAGGGATGAGTGTTCGCATAGAGGTGACCAGGAGGGCGAGACCGGGAGACAGAGAACTGCAAACACAATCCAGGAGACTGACGATCAGAACTCGCGCGCACCAAACAAGGAGAAGTAGGGACGACACTGCATACCGTAACGCTCGCAACCTCGAACCGCTAGGGTCCACGCCGCGATGAGGCATGTCCCAGAAGTGTAATGCTCCAACGCCAACGAGGCCCTTTGCCCTGCGAATGTGATATGCCAGTCTTGAGTCGAGTTCGTATGGTCCGGGTCTGCCGTCAGCCGCACCGCCCACGGGGTGGGCTGCGACGTCGATTCGTGGGAAGCGGCAGGGTGCTGGACACGCACCGCGTCCACTAGGAACGCAATCCGACATCAAACGGATTCCTCTAACTGCCAGGCGGCGTGTTGTTGACCGGGGGGATGGTGCGTCCATCTGCGTACAGAACGTCAGTAACGCATTCAGGCACAATGACGTCGGCGAGACGAAGCACACGCGCCTTGTCGATTGGTATGTGGGCGGGTGCGCCTGCCTCAAGGGTCGAGCTTCTCCCCGCGCGCCAGCACGCGCACGACGCGGCTCGGCTGCGCCACCATTTCCATCATCGCCATCACGGCCGGCGGACGCTCGACGAGCCCCGTTCCCCCCGCGCCCGCCGGCACCGACGACGGGGCGGACCTAGCCCCGGCCCCACCCGCAGCAGAGCCAGGGCCTCCGCGCGAGTTGCGCCGGCCGCGCCCAGGCTGTCCGCCCTGCCCGCGGGGCTTTGTGTTGAGGCGCTCTTCATCGCCAGAGCGACGACCTTCGCCTGAGCGGCGGGTCTTGTTGGTGGTGTTGTAGGTGCCGCTGTTGTTTGGGACGAACGCGGGGCCATCTGCAGGAGCGGGAGCGGAGTGCGGGGGCGGTGCAGAGGAGACCTCAAGTACATCGACGCCCGCCTTCGCCGCCCAACGCGCAACGAGCGCAGCAGACAGGCGCGCCTCGTATCTGTTCGGCTGGGGCGCGGGAAGCGGAACAGGCGACGCGGACACAGCAGATGCGGCGAGGAGGTGCGTGGGCTCTGCGTGGATGTCGTTCGGCGGCGAGACGACGGCGAGCACGACGCGGGGCTTCCCCGCTGCTTCATTAACCTGCTTTCCGGTCGCTGAGGGTGCGTGCTCGACTTCCCAGCGAGCGCAGCAAATGGTGCGACGGACCCACTCGGGAGCGGTGCTGCCCAACGGCGCTTTCTCAGCATGAGCGGGGGCCTGTTGCTCGTCGGCGAGGGAGATGTTGTCCCACGGGACGAAAGCATCGTCTTGCTGAACGCGGATGCGCGGGTTCGTCCCGACCTGCGCTTCCAGAATGCGCGAAGCAGCGCGGGCACGCTGTGCGAGCACACTTGTGCCCTTCTTCAGCAAATCGAGCGTATTCAGCGCTGAAAGGTGATAGGATAAGGGCATGGTAAGTCACGATACATGACATGCCGATAACACTCCGCGACTCACCCTCGAGCGGAACGATGATAACCTCCTCCCGACCGTCCCGGGACCACTTCTTGAGATGATAGAGGCCATGGACGAGGACAGTAGCGTCGACGACGACGACGTCCGCATCCTTCTGGCCGCCCTTGCGCTCCTCGCTCCGCCTTTCTGGCTTCTCCGCCGTCTGAGTCCTCTCCCTCTCCCTCTCCCTCTCCGCTCCGTCCTCCTCGCCGCGCTTCTTCATGATCTTCACGCCAGGCCCGGGTGCGATGCGCTTCGTCGTATAATCGCCGGTACGCCAGGCCTCTGGGCTGCGGCGTCCGCGCCAATTTCCATTTCCACCCGGACCACCGCCCGTGTGCACAGACTTCTCGAGCTGCTCGACCTGGTGGTTCAGGAACGCGGCGCCGAGCGCGCGGGACATGGCAAGTTTGTTCGGAGCGAGCTTTGCGTCCGCCATGGCGAAAGGCTTGTCCAGTTGGATGATAGCCGTGGTGGTTGAGGTTCTGGAATGTATCGTCGTCGTGGTTGAGAGCGAGTGTGGTTCGCGGTGGCTGGGCACAGGATAGCGCCAGTCAGCTGGAGTCGCCGGATTAGGATATGTCACAGAAATGTCACGATGTCATCACATCTGTCACAAGGGGCGTTGCTTAGTCGTCTGGGCGTGACATGTGTGTTCTGCTTCCGTCTGAAGCTGAAGGGCTGCAGCTTGCTCAGAACCGACACTCCGCCCAATATCCTCCTCGAGGTGACCGGGTCGAGGATGAAGAGAGAAGAAGCTTGGTAATGGCCCACGACATATTGATGACTGCTTGTACTGACTTATCGAGCAGATGGCGGCTCGTCCGCTGCTCGCCTTCGGCGTCCGGGGGAATCTTCGAGCCGCTTCTCGCGGGGATAGCGTGGGGTATGCAACGCGGATATGTACGATCTCCCGTGTAGGGGAATGTTCTGTTCAAATCTGGCCCGCGCAGCTCACCCGCGCTTCTAGGCTACAGCTGACGAGCTCTTTGAGTGCGGCCGGCGTGCTCGACGCTGAACTGGGGGCCGATCGCCTGTGGGCAGGAGCGGCGGTCGAAGGAGAGATCCGACCTGCCGGGCAGTCGGAGCCCGCCGTCCGGTGCAGTCTGAAGAGATTAGGCGGGCCCAGGTGGCGGGCGTCGAGTCGGGCGAGTGCCACGAAGGTCGAGGACGACGTCCGTCGCCCGCATTTTTGCGCGGCGCGAGGCCCAGGGCGATCTGAATGCGAGAGCCCAGGCAGCGAGCGGCGGTGCGAGTGCGAGTGCGAGAGCGTGCACGGGCCGATTTGGGACGAAGGACGACTCCGAGTCTCTCGGCTGAACCGTTCTCTCCCGCTCTGCGAACATATGCCGTGTCCTGATTGGGCCGCTCCACTCCTCCTCCCCAGGCGCTCTCCGTGATGTCATCCACATCGGCGGCAGGCCTATAAGACCCTTCCGCCCCGAACCCGTTCTCGCTCTCCATTCTCGTTCGCATCCCCCGATCGAACGCAGTCTCGTCCTAACGACACCCACGACTCACACGACCCCGCCTCCTCTTCCGCTCCCACATGGCGCTCTTCTACGTGTAAGCACTCTGTTTGCGCCTTCCCGCTCGCCGCTCACTGCGTCGTCTGCAGAGATGGCCTGCCCATCGGGTGGGTGGCCATCATGTTGGCCATCATCGCCTCCATGGGAGGCTTCATCTTCGGTGTATGTCCTGCTTCTGCCACCCCGCACACATGTGCTCATTGTCTCGCAGTACGACACCGGCCAAATCTCAGATATCCTCATCATGGATGACTTCAAGCTTCGCTTCGCCCAGTGCGGCACCCCAGGCGACGTCAACTCGTGCAACTTCTCCACCGTTCGTGAGGGCCTCATCGTCGCCCTCCTTTCCATCGGCACTCTCGTTGGCGCTCTCGTGGGTGCACCGTCAGTGCTGATTTCTTCTTGTCCACGTGCTAGCTTTCTCATTCCCCCCTCCAGAACGGCTGACTACTTCGGCCGTCGGTACGCCATGAGTCTCGAGTGCATCGTCTTTTCGGTTGGCGTCATCATCCAGATCACCTCCTTCCACTCCTGGGTCCAGTTTGCCATCGGCCGTCTCGTCAGTGGCTTCGGTGTCGGCTCTCTCAGTGCTGCTGTTCCCATGTATCAGGCCGAAACAGCACCACCCCAAATTCGCGGCACGCTTACCGCCACTTACCAGTACGTGAGCCTTTTGACACCCTTTCGTCATGCGGCGCTAATGCAGGCTTGCGATTCTCAGGCTCTTCATCACATTCGGTATTCTCGTCGCCTGTATGTGTGCTTTGATCCGTGTGTCCTCCAACGCGTCCTGATACTATCTCTCCCACAGACTGCATTTCTATCGGAACCCGCTCCATCGAAGGCTCAGGATCGTGGCGCACTGTCGTCGGCATTGGTCTCCTATGGCCGCTTATCCTCGGCTTTGGTATCCTGTTGATGCCGGAGTCCCCCAGGTAGGCCCCACCGCCGCATCTCCAGCGCCGCTACTGACACGTACGTAGGTGGCTCACGGCTCACGGTCGCTATCCCGAAGCAAAGCGCGCTATCGCAGCTACGCGTGGTATTCCCGATAAAGAAGCGGAGAACCACTTCTTTGTCCACCGCGAGGTATGTCTTACGCACTCGAGTACGTAAATTTGTGAGGATACTGATATCTCGGCCCTACAGATGGAGGAGATGCGCTCTGCAATTGAGTTCGAAAGCAAGGTCAAGGCTGGCTGGCTCGACTGCTTCAAGCCCGAGCGCATGCAGCTTTACCGTACTTGCCTTGGTATGACGCTCCAGATGTTCCAGCAGCTGACCGGTGCCAACTACTTCTTCTACGTAAGTCCCCCGCGTCTCCCGCATGTGCGATCTGCCAGGCTCTGTGAGCTAACATTGGAGCAGTATGGTGCCACCATCTTCACCTCCGTTGGCATCAGCGACTCGTTTGTCACCCAAATCATTCTTGGCGCAGTCAACTTTGGCTGCACGTTCGGCGGCATGTACGTCATGGAGAAGGTATACGCTCATCGTCCTCCATTCGTGCTCTCGCGCTAACCGAACTCCGTCACAGTTCGGACGTCGCATGCCCCTGATCATCGGCGGTATCTGGCAATCCATATGGCTCTTCATCTTCGCTGCTGCCGGAACGGCGAAGGACCCCACGAAGGATGAAGGCATCGGCAAACGTACGCCATCCTTCTTTCTCATGCGTTTCAAACATCACTAACCGCCGCGCAGTGATGATTGTCAGCGCCTGTCTATTCATCCTCGGGTACGCCATGACTTGGGCGCCCGGCATCTGGATTCTCATCGGCGAGACGTTCCCCACCCGCACGCGTGCGCGCCAGGCCGCGCTCTCCACGGCGTCCAACTGGCTGTGGAACTTCCTGCTCGCGTTCTTCACGCCCTTTATCACGAAGGCGATCGGCTACCGGTACGGGTTCGTGTTCGCGGCGTGCAACCTCACCGGCGCGGTGATCGTCTACTTCTTCCTGTACGAGTCTTCGGACCTCTCGCTCGAGTCCGTCGACATGATGTACTGCGACCCGACGTGCAAGCCGTGGACGTCCCGGACGTGGGCCCCCGCCGGGTTCAACTCACGCCGGGATCTCATCGAGCAGGGCCGTGCGGCCGAGATGCACAAACCCCTCGAGGCGGGCGGCGGGGAGGAGACGCGGTTCGAGAAGGCGGCGGGCGGGGGCTTGGACGCGGCGCATACTGCGTGAACAGAGCCTCCCCCTCTCCCTTCTTGTCCTTCCTCGCTAATCGCTCTTCATGCCATCTCTCCCTGGGTTTCCCGCCTTGATCTCCTGTCGGGCTATTATGAAAAGGACGCCCACATCGCATATACACCCCGGAATTCCCCACACGCCGTTCAGCACGTCCGTCCACGGAACACGCCCGCCCGCCCCCCCCTGTCTGGGCGGCCGTCATACTCAAAGTGTACGATTAGCCAGAGCGTATCTAATATTGTACTACGTACTTCCATCATATCCTAATCGCTGAGCAGGGTCGTTTGCTTCGAGTTCGGTGCCTCGCTCCGAGTCGCCGTCTTACCCCTGTGGCGTTCCCAATGAGGGTGGCCATGGTCGGTGTGCCCTGTCGACCTTCATGTTGTCGTTTCACGCCGAGTCTCCATCGCGTCCGGCGCCATACTCGGCTCGCTGGGACGGCGATGGTCCTCGCTGATGGAGGCCGGTGCATCTGCCCGTAGTCTCCAGCGATACGTACGCTCGCAAGCGATTGTGATGGTTCGTCTGGCCCGCCGAACGGGAGTGGAATGATCTGGTTGCGGGCACGCCACAAGCGACAGCTCAAAACAACGGCCGCGCTGAACTTGCTCAGACGGTGGCGAGGGATGAGGGCCCTGGCGGAACGCTATGCGTCGTGATCGCGAACCCACCAGCGCGCGGCACAGAATGAGAAACGTGATTTGGTAGGATAGGAGCATACAAAACGGATTCAAAGGGTACACAGGGCATCACGCGCATCGCGGCGGAACACAGTCAATACTTCAACGTCCGACGTCCAGCCTGGGCTGCAGGCTTGAAGCTGCGAGCTGCGAGCTGCGAGCTTCGGGCCTTCGTCGCCCGCTCGGATTGACAGTCCTCGCGACCCGGCGGCTCCCTCTATGCGCGCCCGCCGTGTTCTCGTCGGAGCTTCCCGCCGTGTGCCATGGGCGGGGCCTTTGGCAGCATGAGAAGAGCCTCCCCGGATGTGGGACTGCGCCGCGGCGGTCCCGCTGTCGTTCCGCCGCCTCTTGCCACTGGCGCGCGAGCCCGTTTCGGGTGACCCGGGACCCTCAGGCCGACAACCGACTGGGGCCTCCTCCGTGATGGGCACACCTCGGAGGTCGGAACCTCTGACTCGTCTTCGCACCTTCTGCGCGTCCGCTTCTTGGGCCTCTTCGTGGGCTGTGCAAGATCCAGCTTGGGAGGCACGAAGGGCACCGCAGCGTGGTCGACCGGCCCATCATTGCTATAGATGGTGCTCTCGAGGACCGCGAGGACGGCGTCGCAAGTGAGCTTGACCCGTTGTTCTCTAGGGCTGCCCACTGCTGCTAACAATAACTTGTGAAGTCCAGCAAGCAGATTCGTTAACGGGGCATTGTTGGTGATGGCCAGGGGCGCTGTCTCACGGGCCATGACCCAATTCCTTTTTGCGCTCGTAGCATTGTCGTCGTCCCCGTAAATGAAAGTGACAGAACAAGCCTCTGTTTTCCGCCGGTGGTTATGCTCAGTGTGTCGGAGAACGATCCACACAAGCACCCAGATGAACGACTCTAGATCATGGTGGGTAGCATGAAGCACACCTGTCACATCGTTGTCGAGCAGCTCGATGGCCATGAAGAGACGTGTGTCCTAGGCCCATCTAATGTCAGCAAATCATAACATGGAATGATTCGAGAGCAGAGGTGGCACACACCGTTCTTTCCTTCGATTCCACTGCATCGTCGCCGGTCATGTCTTTCACAAAGAGTAGAGAGTCTAAGGACAACACTAGGGATCAGAAGCAGTCGTTACGCTCGATCTGACGACAAGTCGAGTACGGCAGTCCAGTAATGCACAACCGAGGTAGAATCGGCTGAGTGGTTGTTGTACACGATGCCCCTTGTGAGCCTTAGTCAGGTGCCAGGTGTCTGGCGTCAGTCTTCATGTGTTCTTTGTGAGGACAATAGTACAACGGGCCTGCTGGCTAGGCCCGTAAATCAACCACACGTACAGAATGGGAGATTCTTCGAGAGTCTTGCTAGTGGCTCAGAGTTGAACATCTTTGGGTAAGGCGCAGACTGCGGGTCTCGGGGAGTTGCAGGTCAGAGTTGCATGGGACCGCCGGCACCGGTTCTTCCCTGGTCAGCGGATCATGGTGCGTTTCCGTCTTGTTGGATGAAGGATAGCGGTTTTGTATGCCAGTGTGATGTATGGGATGGTGTATGCTTGACAGTCGCGGGTGGTTGCGCTCCTCGGTGTCCCTGTTGTGGTGAGCCTCTATGATACTCTTAGTAGTTTATAGTCTGAAATTATACGTACATGTAGAGAGTGTGGTGGTATGTTACTAGTTCTGAAACTGTGATCTCACGTTGGTGTGCATACGCGAACCTGACGGGATCGAATGACAGCGCGATGAATATGCACAGGCGTCACAAGGAAGCAATAGACTTTGTAACTGAACGGACAGCGAAGGGATTTGGAAACGGTGTATTGCGAACCCACCAGCGGGTAGTAAGTATTACATAACAAGATTACAAGTGCAATAGGATATACAATCAGACAAACCAGAGTCAGCAGGGAGAATACAGAGGATCACATCAATCAGGGGAACACCTTCGTCCAGCACGAGCTTCAAGTTCAGGCCTTCTTCGCCCGCTTGGGGAGCGCCGCCGTCTTGCGGTTGCGTGCGCCCGCCGTGTTCGAACCTCCCGTGGCCTTCGAGCTTCCTGCCGCGTTCCAGCTTCCCCCAGTACCCACCGTGGAGCCTCCAGTAACACGAGAAGAGCGTGTCCTGCCGCCAGTAGATTGCACGGTAGCTCCCTCCTTGTTGCGCTGCCTCTTGCCAGCGCGCGAGCCCGTGCCAGTTCCAGACGGCAAGGCCTGGGAAGCCACCGTGCCAGTGTCCTCTTCCGTGGAGAGCACCTTGTCCGTCTCTTCGTCTTCGAGTCGTGTACGCGTTCGCTTCTTCTGCTTGTGCGTGGGCTTTGCAAGGCTCGGTTTGTCGATGCACTGTGAGAGATTTGGCTTGGGAGGCACAAAGGAGATCGCAGCATCGTCAAGGGGCCAATCATTGCGACTGATGGCGCTCTTGAAGACCGCGAGGACAGCGTCGTAAGTGAGCTTGACCCGTTGTTCCCTACGGCTGATGACTGCTGCTAACAATAAATTGTGAAGTCCAGCCAGCAGATTCGTTAACGGGGCATTGTTGGTGATGGCCAGGGGCGCTGTCTCACGGTCCATGATCCAATTACGTTTGGCGCTCTTGGCAAGGTCATCGTCTCCGTAGATGAAAGTGACAGAGCAAGCCTCTGTTTTCCGCCGGTGGTTATGCTCAGTGTGTCGGAGAACGATCCACACAAGCACCTAGATGAACAACTCTAGATCATGGTGGGTAGAGTGGAGCACACCTGTCACATTGTTGTCGAGCAGTTCAATAGCCATGAAGAAGTAGGTGCCCTAAAGCCGTCAAAGATCAGCAATTGTCATTACCGTGACAATGAACAAACAAGACACTGACCGTCCTTTCCTTCAGCTCCAAAGCATTCTCGGGCTTGTCTCCACCCATGTCTTCCACAGCAGAGTACAGAGCGGGTGGTGGTCTGGGATCGGAAGCAGTTGCAGTGCTTGATCTGTCGGTCGAGGGCCCGGGGGCTTGCTCTGTGATTGAGCTGTAGTCGTAGTCGTGCAAGATTCCGCTGCAAGCAACACGCTCAGGCGGCTGGCATTCCACAATTAGGATGTTACCACTGCTGACGTCCCGGTGGAGAATACCGCAACGTTCCTTCAATGACCTGTGTCCTGGAGAGAGCGAGAATAACGTGAGCGGGGACACAGACTAAAGAGATGATGAGAAAGACGTACCACGGATTGCATCGTACATCGCCGTCACAAGCTCCTTTGTGTTCCTGAACCGCATCAGAGGCCGTCCGATGGTGTCAGTGACGATGCGCATGTGGCTACGCTCCCTCGCGCGCATCTTGGGGCCGACCGCGAGTCTCCACGAGTGCGTCTGGTGCATTGGCACAGGGAATATTGGACTGTGGCCCTTGTCGATTGTGGGAGGTTTCTCGTCGGCTTCGTCTTGACCTTCCTGTTCCTGTTCCTCGCCGCCCTCCTCCACCTGTTCGTTGTCGTTGTCCTCTTCCTCTTCGTCACTGTCATCCGGCTCGTCGATCTCTTCGACGTCTTCCTCCTCCTCTTCTTCCTCCTCCTCTTCCTCCTCCTCCTCTTCCTCCTCCTCTTCTACCTCTGCGACCGCTGCAATATCCAAGTCTTCCTCCAACTCTGTGAATACAGACAGCGGAGGGTGTTGAACAATACGGGCCGCGCTTGGCAATCCGCGCGGGCCCTCGCGCGTTGTGCTCGAGTGGCGCGTCGCCAGTGGCGCACGCCGCGAGGTCGCGACCTCTTTGTATACCCCGCGCGCACGTCGCGCTTGGCTCGCGACTGGACAAGAACGCCTTCGATACGTTGTACTTATTGTATATGGACTCTTTTGTTTACGATACGTACTTATACCGGCGTCGCATCGTAGGCTCACCTCAGTCCGCTTATACGAGACTGAGGTGAGCCACTTACTTATCTGATTCTTACTGATTACTTATGCGCTTTGTTATCACTTAGTTATATCGCTCATAGGTATACTTCAATATATATATACTAGTCCGCTTATACGAGACTGAGTTATATCGCTCATAGGTTATGAGCCCTGCCTGCTAGGCGGCTCCCTGCATATACTCAGAAGAAATCACTTACCGAAATACAACCCCTCCCAATGTCGAACTCCGTAAAGGTCGGAACGGACGACTTTGTTCGCGTACCCAGGCTTGAGGTCGGGGGCGCGAACTGGGTCATCTTCAAGGACCGTTTGCTGTGGGCCGCGGATGCGAAGGGCGTGCTGGGGCACCTCGACGGGACGTCGAAGGAGCCAGAAGCGCCGGCGC
This sequence comes from Trametes gibbosa, assembly GCA_022606055.1. Taxonomy (NCBI): domain Eukaryota; kingdom Fungi; phylum Basidiomycota; class Agaricomycetes; order Polyporales; family Polyporaceae; genus Trametes; species Trametes gibbosa. Next base: position 218,025 of record JABYQJ010000043.1, on the reverse strand, counting down.
CGAGTCGAGCCGAACCGAGTGGTACGGCCGCGGCGAGCGCGAGCACGACCGCTACGCCACCTGCACCCGCAGCAGGGGAAGGAGCGACCGCAGCACCTCCCGCACCCGCGGCAGGGGGAGGAACGGCCGCCGCTGCAACAGCGGGCGGCGGAAGCGCGGGCGGTGCGGCAGGCCAGACTGGTCAGGCTACCGCGGAGACTCCCGACCCGGCGCAGACGAAATACGATACCGATATCGTCGAGTGGCGCAAGCGCGAGGCGACGGCGAAGCAGTTGGTCGCCAGTACGATCCCCGACTCGCTCTTCATGAAGGTGCGCGGCCGCGCGACGGCGCGCGCGATCTGGGAGGCTATTGCAGCCGAATTCGAGAAGAAGTCGCGCATGGTCACGGTCGACCTGCGGCGACGACTCCAGGACCTGCGTTGCGGGGACAAAGACGACGTCAGAACGCACTTTGCGAAGATGCGTACCATTCGCGAAGACCTCGCGGCCATGGGCCAGCCCCCGTCCGAAGACGACTTCTATGCGATCATCCTCGGCTCAATGCCGCTCTCCTACGAGCCGTACATGTCCGCCCTCTCTGCGGCGACGCGCGCGACCGACAAGTTGCTCTCGCCTGACGACTTGATGGATGGCTTAACCGAGGAGTACGAGCGCCGACAATTGAGGTCGCGCGGTGGCCGAAATCGAGACGCGACGGACGTCGCACTTACTGCCAATGATCGAGGTGGGAAGTCGAAGTCGAAGCGCAACGCCGAGTGCTTCAACTGCAAGAAGAAGGGCCATTACAAGGCCGACTGCTGGGCACCGGGCGGAGGCAAAGAGGGCCAAGGTCCGAAGGGCAAGGGCAAGCCGAAGGAGAACGCGTCGAGCGCGGACGCAAAGGGTAGCAAAGACGAAGCGTGGCTCGTGTACGCCTCAGCCGCTGGAGGCTCCGATCTGGATGACGACATGCCCGATCTGGCGACAGTCTCGGACTCGGACTCGGTGCCTGATGATGACGTCGGGTGCCTGAGTGATCTCAGATCGGACTCGGACTACGCCTCGGACTGGGACTCGGACTGGGACTCGGACGTGGACTCGGACTGCGCGGACGTCGAGGTACTGCTCGCGCAGGATCGCGCGGTCAAGGACGAGATAATTCTATTCGATTCCGGTGCGTCGCGCCACATGTCCCCTCACCGCTACAAGTTCGTACGCTACGAAGCCATCCCCGCGAAGTCCATCCACGCAGCCGACTCGCACACGTTCAAGGCCGTCGGCAAGGGCGATATGTACATCACCGTTCCGAACGGAAAGGGCGAAACCACCCGCGTCCTCCTCCGTGATGTCCTCCATGCCCCCGCGATGGGCGCGACCCTCGTATCCATCAGCCGCGCGACGGCTGCGGGCGCATCCGCAACTTTCCACAAGGGCGGTTGTCGCATCTCGAACCCGGCGGGCGAAGTGGTCGCGGATATCCCAATGATCGACGGGCTGTACCGCATCACAAACGCAAGCGAGGATTTCGCTGCGCCCGCTGCCGAGAAAGCGCCACCTGCAAAAGGAGAGCGTGTAGTCAGCATCGACGAGCTCCACCAGATGATGGGCCATGTCTCGTACGAGGTTGCGCGCGCAGTCGTCACGAAGGGCCTCGCGAAGGGCATTGTGCTCGATTCGACGCCCGCACCGGCTGTCTGTGATGCGTGCGAGAGCGCGAAGATGACGCGCAAGGCAATCGCGCGCGAACGCGTCCGGCCGCGTGCCGAGAACATCGGAGATGAGCTCCATTCGGACCTGTGGGGGCCCGCGCCCGTCCAGACGCTCGGCGCGCGGCGCTACAACTCAATGTTCACGGACGACTGCTCGCGGCTAGCCTTTGCGCACCTGCTCCGCTCGAAGGACGAGACCTTCGACGCCTACAAGAAGGTCGAGGCCTTCCTCCTTACCCAGAAGGGCGTGCGCGTGAAGTGCCTGCATACGGATCGCGGGGGAGAATACATGAGCACAGAGTTCTCCGACTACCTCGCAAAGCAAGGCACGAAGCGCAAGCTCACGACGCACGACACGCCCGAGTACAATGGCGTGAGCGAACGCGCGAACCGGACCGTCATGGAGAAGGTCCGTGCGATGCTCAACGCCTCTGGTCTGCCTGACAACCTCTGGGGCGAGGCGACACACCATGCGATCTATCTCAAGAACCGCACTCCGACGCGTGCGCTCAACGGTCGCACGCCATACGAGTGCTTCTGGAACGAAGTCCCGGATCTCTCGCACCTGCACCCGTGGGGCTGCGAGGTCCGCGTGCACTCTCCGGGTGGCTCGAAGCTTGCAAGTCGGGCCGTGATCGCCCGCTGGGTCGGCTTCGACGAGGAGACCGACGCCCACCGCATCTACTGGCCAGACCGCCGCATGGTCACCGTCGAGCGCAGCGTGCGTTTCAATGTCAAGAGCGGGCCTCTCGACGTCGAGGTGCCTCCGCTCGAGGGGGAGAAGGAAGACAAAGAGGAAGAAAAGACTCACCAGAGCGAGCGGGCCACCTCGCCGGCTCCCGAGCCTCCCACTGTCCCTTCTACTCCCGAGCCTCCTATGCCCGAGGAGGCGCCGCGCGAGCCTCGCGCGCCCGACGTACTTGGAGGAAACTTCGAGAATGTGTCCGAAGGTCGTCCGAAGCGTGCGCGCAAGGAATCCGACTATATTCGCAGGCTGCGCGCAGGCGAAGGCAGCGCGACAGGAAGAGCACGCGAGCAAGTGTTGCCGAGAGGAGTTCAAGCTGGGACCGAGAGCGCGCGCATCGAGGAGCTAGCCGAAGAACCAGAGACTGCGGCAGTCGCGTTCGAGCAAGCACAGGTGGCTGAAGAAGAGCTCGCGATGGCAGCAGCAATGGGCGAAGCGGAGTGCATCGAGCCGGCGTACGAGGAGGCGAAGAAGCGCCCAGATTGGCCGAAATGGGAAGAGGCGATCGGATCGGAGATCGAGAGCCTGACCAGGAACGGTACCTGGGAGATCGTCGATCGGCCTCGGACCGGCAATGTGGTTGACTCTAAATGGGTGCTCCGCGTCAAGAAGAATGCCGCCGGCGAAATTGACAAGTACAAGGCGCGCCTCGTCGCGCGCGGCTTCACTCAGGTCTACGGCGTGGACTACTATGAGACTTTCGCACCTGTGGCTAAGCTTTCATCTTTTCGACTCATTCTGGCGATTGCGGCGCGCAACGACTGGCCTGCGGAAACCTTCGATTTCAACTCGGCCTACCTCAACTCGAAGCTCGACGAGGACGTCTACCTCGAGCAGCCGCCCGATCACGAGTTTGCGGACCGGCGCAAGTACGTGCTCAAACTCAAGAAGGCGCTTTACGGCCTGAAGCAGGGCGGGCGAAAGTGGTACGAGACCCTTTGCGCCGCACTCGCTGACCTTGGGTTCCTGCGCGCCGAAGCCGACTATGGCGTGTTCTACAAGCGCTCCGGTTCGGACCTCGCGGTACTCGCAATTCACGTCGATGACTGTCTCATCGTTGCGAGCGTGCAGCGCCTACTCGACGCGTGCAAAACTGCAATCGGCGCGAAGTACAAACTCACCGAACTCGGGCCTGTCGGCTGGCTGCTGGGCATCAAGATCTCGCGCGACCGCGCGAACCGCACCCTCGCGCTCTCGCAGCATGCGTACATCGACGCGATCCTCACGCGATTCAATTTCGACGATCTCAAGCCGGTTTCAACCCCAATGGACCCGCACGCGCCCCTCTCGAAGACGCAGTGCCCGGAAAGCGCCGCCGAAGTCGCGCGCATGCGCCGCGTCCCGTACAAGGAGGCGATTGGTTCGCTCATGTACGCCGCAATGGGGACGCGCCCCGACATCGCGTTCGCGATCTCAACACTCGCACAGTTCTCGCAGAACCCCGGATGGCCGCATTGGGAAGCTGTCAAGCGTGTCTTCAGGTACCTGCTTGGTACAAAGCGCCTCTCGCTCGTCTATGGTGGCGCGCACCGCGGCCTCGAAGGTTTTGTCGACGCGGACGGCGCATCACAGGAGCATCGCCGCGCTATCACCGGATATGTCTTTCTGGTGGACGGCGGCGCGATCTCATGGTCCTCAAAGAAGCAAGAGCTGGTCACGCTCTCGACCGCGGAATCCGAGTACGTCGCGGCTACGCACGCCGCGAAGGAAGCCCTCTGGCTTCGCCGCCTTATAGGCGAAGTCTTCCGCCCTCTCGCCGCACCTACCCCGCTTTATAGCGATAGCAAATCGGCGATCGCGCTCACCGAGGATGGCTCGTATCACGCGCGCACGAAGCACATCGACATACGGTACCATTTCATTCGATACTCGATCGAGGCGGGCTCGATTCGTCTCATCTACTGCCCTACGGACGACATGACCGCCGATACCCTCACCAAGGCGCTCCCCTCCGTCAAGGTCAAGCACTTCGCATCCGCGCTCGGCCTCGCCGCGGATTGAGGGGGAGTGTTGAACAATACGGGCCGCGCTTGGCAATCCGCGCGGGCCCTCGCGCGTTGTGCTCGAGTGGCGCGTCGCCAGTGGCGCACGCCGCGAGGTCGCGACCTCTTTGTATACCCCGCGCGCACGTCGCGCTTGGCTCGCGACTGGACAAGAACGCCTTCGATACGTTGTACTTATTGTATATGGACTCTTTTGTTTACGATACGTACTTATACCGGCGTCGCATCGTAGGCTCACCTCAGTCCGCTTATACGAGACTGAGGTGAGCCACTTACTTATCTGATTCTTACTGATTACTTATGCGCTTTGTTATCACTTAGTTATATCGCTCATAGGTATACTTCAATATATATATACTAGTCCGCTTATACGAGACTGAGTTATATCGCTCATAGAGGGCTGGTGGGCGCAGGCAAGAATCGAGACAACAACCCATCGGAACACTCAGAAGCTTCACTGCCCGCCGAATCCGCCATCCCGAGCAAATCGTCCTCGCCCTCCCAAGTCTCCCCTCTGGACGCAGCCAGCCACCGCTTGATATCCCTCACACCCATGTCGCCGCCGTGGACGAGCTGGGGGAGACCAATGAGGTCCTCGGCGTTGAGCAGCACCTTGTTCATCCGGTTGTAAAACTCGATCTCGGCTGTGCACGCATAGCACTGGCGCCAGGCGTCTTTGATGATCCGCAACACGACATCAGGCTGGCCTTTGCTCTCGTCGTGCGCATCCTCTGCGGCCCGCGGCGGCTCCGATCCTCCACGGAGATGGAACCAGGTGTCTTCAACACCAGACCAGACCATCGTCGACCAAGAGAACAGCCGTGCGTTCACGTCGAGCAGCTCGAACAGCACAAACACCGCCAATTTGCTGGCAGCGTCCCACACCTTGACCCAGTGAGCCTCGGCCAAGTCGATCCCGCGCAGCAGCGTCTCCTCCTCAGACCCGAGACATTCCTTCAACCATTCTCTGTCGTCGGTTGTGAGGTGCCGTACAGTGGGGTCTGCACCGACCACCGCACCAGGACCGCCCTCCCATGGATGGACAAACTGCCAGAAGAACTCTTGGATCGCCCGCAGGCCCTCTTTCGTCTTGATGTTGACTGGAGGCGAGGTGACGGCGCACGCATGGTTGAAACGCACGATGCGGACGACCTCTCCATAGACCCCGAGCGTGAAGGCCGCGAGGAGTCCGTGTGCAAATATGAGGTTCCGCGCATTTGCTGCGAGCTGGACGAGTTTGTCGATGCAATCAGCGCTCACCCATTTCCTGTTTTTCCCAATCATCTTGAACGGGTCCCTGCTGCTCAGGTCCTTGACCTCAATGGCCATCGAGAACTGGCGCCAATGCGGGTGCTTGATCTTCTCATGCAAGGGAAGCACGTTGCCGGGCCATGAGACGGCGAGGTCCGGTTTTGACTTGTGGTGACAAAACGCGAACTTCCTGAACGGGAATCGGATGAGTTGCTCGTATCCGCCGTAGAACGACGGCCGTCGGTCCGCAGGAAATCTCGCGACCAGCACGGTGAACATCTCGAGCTGGAAACGCGCCGGTCAGTATACAGCCTGCGGGTGCGAGCAGAACAGATGGGTGGGGACGCACCAGGGGTTTATAGCTCGCTTTCTCCTGTCCCTCGGTCGGCTTGAACTCGGAGGCCATGTTCAGGACGTCGGCACCGATGTCAGCAGTGTACGGAGTTTGCAAAGAAAGAAAAGTGAGCAGGTAAGTGTCGATGTCCCCGTCGAAACTGTGGACATTGTTGAGGGTCTCCTTGCGCCATCCGAGGATCTGTCCTTCAGCGTGTCTGCATGGGTGTTAACCTCGTTTGGGGCCTTGGACGCGCGCGGACTCGGGACGCCGCTCATCCCTGAGGAAGAGCCTGAGGCGGAGGGGGAGCCAGTGAAGCTGTACATTGAGCCTGTAGAGATTGACATTTTATACTGTTGTTGTGGTGTTCGTGGTGGTTGTGGTCGTGGTTGAAGTTCAAGCTGTGGCTATGGCGCCAGGCGCAAACGAGACAATGGAGGGTGCAGCGTGACAAGCGCCGTCTACAGGGTGAGGGAGTCAGCACACGGGAACTTCCAGGGGCCCATTATTCTCATCCATGCAGCTAACATGCATGATGCAGCACTCACCGCTTTGCCCTGGCTTGACGTTTGTCTGTGGACTGGCGAGGGTGGAAATGAGATATGACGCCCTGGCTGGACTGAACAAGTCATTGTCAGCCGGACGCACTTGGTGATATACATGGACAGCATACCAAGGCTCTCTTTGTGAGCACAATCGGGTTTCGCGGAGCGAATGTTCAAGCCTCATTGCTGGTGGAACCACGGCGACTGCTTGTGGAGCGTGCAAGCCAGGGTGGCAGTCTGTAATTCAAACCCGGGCCGTCACACAATGCAGCTTTGCCGCAATAGTCTCATAATTCTCACCTATTAAGATGAATACGGATAGCTAGGTGGTCAGATGGAGGGAGGACTTGGTGTCGCCGCGTACGGTAACGATGTTCTAACATGGCCAACAGGCGCCGCTGTCTCGAACGGAGACTAATAGTGAACTGAATCGATGATCACTACCAACCTTAACCCCGTGACCTCGGACTGATAGTCGACTTGTACTTGATCAAGTAAGGTAGCACAGCCACTCAAGTACAATCACCTGAAGTTCATTGGATTTGACGATCCTAGTACGTTGTGCTGTACCCCCACATCGTTTTAGCCATTCTGGCGAGGCTTGCTTATACATGTCTGGAATGATGTATTTTGAATCTTGGAAGTGTGCGCCGCACACGCAGATTCATCAGGGAAAACTCCAAGATTAAGGTTCGCCGTTCATGAGAGTGTGATGATCTCAAGTTCAGCTCAATTAGTGCTCCCGGGATCCGAGTCCAGCTTCAAAAAGCATTTGCTCCTTACCATGATTGTTGTACTTGAGAATGCGAAGAACAAGATATATATTGCATTACTATACATACACATGAATGTGACTACATTTCACCTACGTACTGAACCACGAGCTCACAAAGCCCATCAGTGGGGGAAGCATACCTCAGTCACCCAATGCGTGCTCAAATTATCGAAGAAACGCATACGTGAAGCCTGACCCCACCGCGGCCTGGACGTCCCAAAGCACGCAGGCCACGACCGTGTAGACAAGGCCCCCGGACAGGTCCGCGACGACCGAGTACTCCCCGTCAAAACGGAACACGTGCGGACTCCTGTGCGGCCCCGATCTGTTGACATGGGCGTCGCGCTGCTGCGCTTTGAACCGGAGGTAATGCGCCTGGGCGATGGCGAACTCCCGGAAACGTGCACGCAGCGTGGTCAGAAGCACCGCAAAGTGCTGATACGTGGGCTGCGCGAGGGAGACGTGGATTTAACACGCAAGAACAAGAATATCGGACGCTGAATGCATACCACGATCGGGAGCAGCTCATCGGTCTGTATCGCATGTTGGGCTAGCCTCCGAGCAGAGATCACCTCGGCCAGTGGAATGTCCTCTTCGTCATCGCTATCGTCGTCTTCCGGAAAGTCGACTGGCACCGCACGCCTGATTCGCGTCCGGTTCCGCGCTTCCACCCGGCAGGATGGGCACGTCCTCCAGCGATAGTCCGCTTCGGACGGGATCAGCCGCTTGCATTGGCGTCTGCCGCATGTGCGCAGTCCTTTGTTCTCGCTACTCAGCATCCAGCATCCAGCATCCGGCACCCAGCGCTGCCATGAACCCTTCGATACCACGAGGACACTCACCAGTCAGGTCGCCATCAGGGGGCACCTGCGCATCCAAGCTCAGTCCCAGACACCACTGTGCAGCCTGTGCAGACCTACTGTGTACACCATGCTCTCGTCCACCTGGTCGAGCTTGACGGTCCCAGCCTGTCGGTGGTGCCGCTGGATCATCCGCTTGCGTGTGGCACATATGCAGCAGAAACGGAGGCGCGAGTTCTGCACGAGCAAGTTCATACAGCGACCGACGCCGCATATCCCGCGGTGCTTCGGCTGGGGCTTCCGCATCGGGGATAGTGGCCACGGGACATGAGGCATGACGTCGGTGTCCTTGGGCTACGGGCGGCGGTCAGTGAGCATACGACACGACGGCTCAGGAGGAGTGTGGTGGACTTACAGTGACAGGAGATCTCGTCGTCGCTCGCGGATTCGGCGACCTCGGACTCGCCCATGTCGGTGAGATATTCCAGAGGAGTGAGCTCGAACTCGTCGAAATCCCACAGCATAGATGTCCGCCGCTGGAGATCGTCGAGCGTCAACACCTGGGGCGACGACCATGATTCTGACGATCTGTCATCCTCCTCCGACTCCATGTCAGCGGGAGGTCTGAGTTGTGCGGGACGCAGTCTCAGCTTGATCGTGTCGCGACTTGATGATACCGGCGATGTGAGTTCATACCATTCCTTGGGCCATTGTCAAGCGGTGTCAACGTTGGCCCATGTCGGAAGGGTGTTTGATGGTGCTAGTGGTGGTGCTAGTGATTGACGAACCGGATCCTTGCATGTTGTCGGACAGACGCTCCAAGCGTGCGGGAAATCGGCCTGACGAGACGTCCCCCTGCTTGTACCAGGGCCATTCATGATCGTCGGCCAAGATACAGGCCTGCGATGCATTCAGATTGATTAGCTACGGCGAGCGACAATGGAAAGAAGCTACACTCTGGGTCGAGCGATGACCCAGGCGAAGTCTGCGTACTTCCCTTCCGCTGCTCGCTCGACGCCGCCATTGTCTCTGCCATGATAGTGCACGGCGAGCAGCCCACATGACAAGACATCCAACTCCGCGGAAGCCTCCCTGTGAGAGGATGAGGGCATGGAGGACTTGCGGCAGACGGAGCGCCTGCGCTGGCCTGAGAACGAGACGCAGCAAACTCCGCCCAACAGAGAGAGACGCCAGATCAGGGTCCGCTACTCACCTCCTTCCGTCCACCGCGTGTTCTCCTCGAGTCATTTTTCTCGCCCGTTTCGTCCACAGGTCTCGTCGAATCGTCGCTATTGTCCGTCGAACATGGCCCCCGTTCACACAGAGTCCGAAGGCACGATCGATAAGCTCGGCAGGCGGCGTCGAGCTCCCCCACATATAATTCTTCTGACTGCCCCCGTGCTCTCGTTCAACACCCCCACGCACACCATCCGGATCCAGTTCTCCCTGCAGACCTCCCCTCCCCGAAACAAGATGGCTGCGATATCTAATTCTGGTGCGTGTACACGTTGGCTCCGTGCATGCTTTCTCTTTGCTCAAGTGTCCCCTCAGTCGTCACGCCAGACATGTTCAGGTCCAGCACCGACACGCTCGGGGCACCGGTCACTCACGAACTTCTTAGCCCCGTCGAAGTCGATAAGCATGTCAATACCTTGTTGCAGGCTTCAATGCGGCAGGACAAGAGTATCAAGGTGCTCACTGAAAGGGCTGGGGCTGCTGAGATCAAGCTGGGCTCTCTGGATCGATCTATCGGCGACTTGAAGGGTGCCGTGTGCGAAGTCAAGGGGGACGTCGGCCAACTCAAGGGGGACGTTCGTGAACTCAAGGGCACCGTTGCCGAATTGAAGGGCAGCGTCAGCGAACTGAAACGCGACATGCTTTCTATGGGCATCAGCATGGACGACCAATTCTCAGAGCTCAAGGAGATGATCCTCAAGTTGTCTAACCAGCCTCCCCCGCCACGGGAAGAGGATCTCTTTCCGCCTCGCCCTCGCCGCCGACTCGATCCCGCGGACCCGTACGATTTCATATCCGACCTCTCTTCAAGTCTTTCCGCATTGGATGATGAACTTCCTTCTGCCTCCCACCCTTCTGCGTCTGCTGGCGGAGGCAGAGGCCTTGCCGCCGACGCAGGTCCCGCATCGCAAACCATACGTTCAAAGAAGTCGCACACTTCCCTCGGGGCGCGCACGAAGAGCATCCTGAAGCGATTCGATCGAGGAGTCGAAAAGCTCCGTCACAGGCTGCAGCGCGACCTGACCAAGCAGTCCCCGGAAACCGAGGACGTCCCGCCTGTCCCACCGCTCCCCTCCTCTTCCCGAGCGGAGCTGGCCCCTGGGTCCGCGGCGGAGCAGCCAAGCCGGACAGTGTCGAAGGGCAAGCAGCGTGTGCACTAAGCTGCCCGACTTCGTTGGGACGGAAGCCCTCGTATCGTGAGCCTCCTCCACCTTGACGCGCATGAATTGTACTCATTGGTATGTCTGCGTCAGTGTCTTGCCCTCTCTGCTCCTCGCCACTCGTCCCAACCTCGTAGATCTATCCCCCCATGAACCCCGTCTGTCCATCTTGTTTGCTCTCGCCCTTGCCATACCCTCATCTGTTCAGATGTACTTCTACTCGCTCTCCGTCGCCTGCCCGCGCATGTTCTCCTCGTCTCTGCTCTCCATCTAGTTCTGCATTGTGCTCCGTTGTCATCCCGTGCTCGATGCGACCACTTCGCGTCCGTCCCACTCTCGTTCACCGCTAGTTGTCTCTCTCCCTGTCGTAGATATGCAAAGGAAGGTGCTTCGGTGGCTGCTCGATACTGCGAGCACCGTAGCACTATTGTACATACATCTCTAGGCTCGCTATATCATGTCAGTGTGTCTGCCCCGATGTGCGAGTGGTGTTCGTCGTCCTATCGGACACAGCAGCGTTGATTTGGGGTCCTTGGAGGATGGCCCAAACTCGAACGCCATCACGTCCTTGGGCGTGAACAACGTCTGCGTTCACGCGGCGAGCATCCTCTACGGGCGGTCACCGTAGTGGTATTCGGCAGTCGACCCTGGAAGCCTCCTCGTCATTAAAATGTCTGTTAGATTTTGCTATGAGCGAGCGTCTGCTTGCCGGCGCCTGCTGAAGCGTTCAGTATCGTGCGCGACCCTTTTTGTATGCTATCCCTTTGTCTCCGTACCACGACGCTACTGTACGGGACAGCCGGAATTCACTTGTTTTCGCTCCTGACGACCTGATACATCTGCTTGGTCTAACGGTGTCAGGACACCTAATGGCCGTAGATCGCCATGGAAGCCGCGTTCTCCGGTACGTTTGCCACGTTACCTGCTGCGCTGTGGTGTGTGCGCTTTGTGTAACCTGAGCCTGGGGCCGAGGGAGTACTCTGTAAGGTCCGACATGTGGCTTATTTGGAGAGTAGACAAGTGATTTATGGAATCCCTGATCCTAGGAGTTTTGCTCATCACGCAGTGGCTGGAAACACTGGTGCTATTCGTACTCATCCTGATTTGGGATCATTCTGTTGGGCTTGTATGCCCGTGGATCCATGTCCGAGTCTCAGACAGGTGAGTCACGAGTCACGGTCCTTCATGTCTCTATACGCATCTCACATGAAGTACTGCGCCATGTACTTTTCTACGAACTGAGCATCACGCTGGTGCATGATACGCAGCTTTCCTCGACTCGCCTCTGGATGTGTTGCGAACGCTACCTGCTCGTGAGACTGACTGAGAAAGAGTCGCCGTACTCCTTGCCACGGGGGAATATCATGAAATGTTGTTGTTGCCAATGTACGTCCGGATCCAACGACTGTCTAATCGAGATACTTACTGCCCCCGTCCTAGTGTTAGTTGACCGCCTTTTACTTCATCCGAGATTGAAGCCGTTGGCCCGTCCTGTCGTACACCGATACTAAAGGAGAATACAAACGTCATCCCTACTCAGCGCAGAGCAAGCACTTGACGTCATAGCTGTACCCCACCTTGGCATGCCTGCAGACGCCCAAGCGCTCCGACTTGTACAAAATCCGCCGCGTCCTCTTCCCCTCTTGCCAACAACCCCAGCCTCGGATTTCACCCACCCACGACGACGAACTCATGTCAGAAGCGATCCGCAGCGAGACGTCCGCCGTCAAGTCGCCCGACGACCTCCCCCCTCCACGCGACCGCCACGGCATCCGCCCCGTCTCGCCCCCCTTCTCGCACACGCCCCTCCACCGCTTCAACTACTACATCGCCCTCCTCGCGGCAGGCGCGTTTGCATTCTACGCCTGGCGCCTCCTCCAGTGGAAGGCTGCCGTCGGCGGCTGGTGGAACCTCGCGCTCGGGAAGTCGCCCCCGAGCGCAGACGCCATGATCACTGGTGCTGCCGCAGGAGGTATGGGCAGCAGTGCAGCGGCGGGGACGGTAGAGAGCAGAATAAACGAGCTCGCTGCGGCGCTCGGTATGCCGTCAAGAGACCTCGCGGTTGCGATCGCAGACGCCGTGCGCCAGCACGTCCCTCCTGCCAGTCTTTCGTCTATTGCTGCGAACGAGCCCTCGGGGTAAGCTACTAGTCGATCTGATTTCGTGCGTGAGTACTCGAGAAGCGTCCTGACGCGAGTTTCCTGTAGGACGATCGTACAGTACCTTGTCAATCCAAGCGCGGCAGCAACAGCGAGTGAGGCGGGCTCCGGCCAGGTGAACGCCGCCGTTACTGGCGCGGGCATGGGGGCGGAAGTTGTCGCGAACGCATTCGGGGCCATGGTGGGAATGGATGAGCCTCCGAGCGAGATTGGGTCTGTATGAGTGCTTGAACATTATATCAGGTCTTGGTTCTACGCCATCGTACATCAACGTCTATGAACAACCAAAGCGTGCACCCCGCGATGCGCGGTAATGCCAGCGCCACGAATTTGCATGCTATCAAGTCAACTTGGACCTCCAGATGTTGTATCAATACCGCAGCGCAGTCTTCCGGAAGACGGCGCGTGGTCTGTCTGTCACGACCTCTTGGAGAGGTACATAGTCATGCAACAGGACGACACGCCCCAGGCTTCAAGTTAATAATCACGAAACGCGCGAGCATGATCGGCCTTAACTGCGTCACCGCCCTGTCAACGCAAACCGAGTCAGTCCACATCAACCTCTTCTCAGTCATGGCTGGCTTGCGGTACATACCGTACATGCTGCACACGAGTGGTGCCAGCGGGCGCCCCAACACAAGGCCGACAACATACGCAAAGCAACACTTGATGAACGTGTGTGTCATCCACGAGACACAAGCTAAGGTGAGGGGCTGCTTAACCTACAAGCCAGCAAGGTAGTATAATAATATTCTGCAAATATTGCGAACCCACCAGCGGGTAGTAAGTGGTACGTAACAAGATTAGTAATGTGATAGGATACACAATCATACAAAGCAGAACCAGCAGCTTGGACCACATCAATTTAGGGGAACACCCTCGTCCAGCCAGAGCTTCAGGCCTTCTTCGCCCTCCTGGGGAGCGCCGCCGTCTTGCGGCTGCGTGCGCTCGCCGTGTTCGAGCCTCCCGTCGCCTTCGAGCTTCCTGCCGCGTTAGAGCCTCCCCGGGACACGTTCGAGCTTCCCGCAGTGCCCCGCACAGAGCGCCGGACAGCACGAGAAGAGCCTGCGCGGTCCCCAGTCGACTGCACGGCCGCACCCTCATTGTTGCGCTGCCTCTTGCCAGCGCGCGAGCCCGTGCCAGTTCCAGACGGCAAGGCCTGGGAAGCCACCGTGCCAGTGTCCTCTTCCGTGGAGAGCACCTCGTCCGTCTCTTCGTCTTCGAGTCGTGTACGTGTTCGCTTCTTCTGCTTGTGCGTGGGATTTGCAAGGTTCGGCTTGTCTATGCTCTTTGCAAGATTGGGCTTGGGAGGCACGAAGGAAATTGCAGCGTCGCTGAGGGGCCAATCATTGCTATGGATGGCGCTCTCAAACACTGCGAGGACAGCGTCGTATATGAGCTTGATCCGTTGTTCCATAGAGCCGCTCACTGATACTAACAATAACTTGTGAAGTCCAGCAAGCAGATTCGTTAACGGGGCATTGCTAAAAACGGTGAGTGGCCTCGATTCACGGGCCATGGTCCAATGCTGTTTGGCGCTCGTAGCGTTGTCGTCGTCTCCGTAGATGAAAGTGGCAGAGCAAGCCTCCGTTTTCCGCCAGTGGTCATGCGCAGTGTGTCGGAGCACAATCCACACAAGCACCCAGATGAACGACTCCAGATCATGGTGGGTAGAGTGGATTACATCTGTTGCTTCAAGATTGAGCAGTTCGATAGCCATGAAGAAGCAGGTGCCCTAGAGCCGTAAACGATCAGCAACCGTCATGACAATGATCAAAAAAGACACTGACCGTCCTTTCCTTCAGCTCCGTAGCATTCTCGGCCATGTCTTCCACGGTAGAGTACAGAGTGGGGGGTCGTCTGGGATCGGAAGCAGTCGCAGTGCTTGATATATCGGTCGAGGGCTCGGGGGGGGAGGGGGGTTCTCCGTCATTGAGCTGTAGTCGTAGTCATGCAAGATTCCACTGCATGCAACACGCTCAGGCGGCTGGCGTCCCACAATCAGGGTGTTGCCGCTGCTCATGTCCCGGTGGAGAAGACACAGTTAGAGAGAGGATGAGGAAATGGGACCACGGATTGCGTTATAGATGGCCGTCCCAAACTCCTTCGTTTTCCTCAACAGCATTAAAGGCTGTCGGACAGTGTCAGCCACAATGCGCATGTGGCTACGCTCTCTTGCGCGCATCTTTGTGCCGCGCGCGAACGAGACAATGGAGGGTGCAGCGTGACAAGCGCCGTCTGCAGGGCGAGCGAGTCGGCACGCGGGAACTTCCGGAGGCCCATTATCCTCGTCCACGCAGCTAACATGCATGATGCAGCACTCACCGCTTTGCCCTGGCTTGACGTTTGTCTGTGGACTGGCAGGGGTGGAAATGGAATGTGACGCCCTGGCTAGCACTCTTGGGCACACCTGCACACTCTATGACTCAATGCCACATTGGGTTGCTGTGCTGAAGGAAGCGAAGTGCGGTTACAGCAAGTACTGATATGATACGTATCTTTGTGACGCACGACTCAGTTTTTTTTTCATCGCGAGATCCGCCTGAACGAACAAGCTACACGGCAGGCAGTGCCATCCCCTTGCAGACCGAGGAAACCCCTTTCAAAAACCGAAGCAAGAGGTGAACCGTGGACAAACGCCGTTCGCAACGCGTCCAACCCACGATAAGCCTGCGGGAAGTTGGGCGTTGGCCTCTTGTCCCGACGAAAAAGACCCGTTTTAGCCTATCCGCGATGGTTTGGACGTCTAATGCCCGCCGTGGCTGGTGCTGCTCGGGATTTGGGCGCTTACGGGTGCGTGCCTGACACGCATCCACCCATGTTACGAGCATTCTGCCGCCCCGGTCATATTGATTATGTAGTTTACAAAAGTATGCAGAGATTTATTTCGCACGGTGCTATGAAAGCTGCAACCAGAAGGATGCCTCGTAGGCGCACTCGACAGTCCAAATAACCGACAGTGACAAGATGCGAGCACAGTGGAGGACTTTTGAGCGCCAAGGACTGTAGGTGCGAGCTCGGGATAGGTTGCGATTTATTCGGGCACAAACGAGCGAAGCGACACGTACAAATGTCGAACACATATACGGGAGAAAGCAGTATCTGGGTAGAGTCGGTGGTCCACGATATCTCAAGAAATGTCAGCTTCCATGCACGCGGGGATTGAACTTTGAACGGCGGATCGACTTGGGGGTCCCGCTGACTCGGAGCACGGCTGCTGCCGCTCGACGGCCCTCAGAACTCGTGGGCCTCGCTGGTCGAGCTCTGCGCGATCCTCGAGTTGATGTCGATGATCGTCGTGAGCTGCACCGCGGGACGGCAACCACACGGCGAGAACAGACGGCGAGGGCGTCGTCGTGGTGGGGGTGAGACTCCGAGTCGGCCGGTCGAAGGAAAAAGGCCACGACGCACCTCGGCAGGCCGACCGAGGCTGTAGTCGTGCGACTTGAACTCCATGTCGGGAACGGACTCGTCGGGGACGCGCTGCACGGCGAGACCGTCCCGGAAGATCCGTGTGCGGCGGCGCGCGTTGAGCGTCGCGAGCAGCGAGTTCACGTACACTATCGAGATCGGGCACGTTGGCAACGAAGGAGGGTACGGCGAACGGAAACGGCACGCACGCTTGCTGTAGACGAAGTAGAAGCCCTGATAGATGAAGTCGTTTGGCTTCACCGAGTACTGCGGACTAGTCAGCACGCGCGCACGTGGACCGTGGTTATCCCGGTACTTGCAGTGACCAGCACCAAAGCAGCACAGATACTATGTTTTGACCGGTTCAGCGTGCGTATCGCAGATCAAAGCACAGAGTGAAGCACCTCGTTAGCAGGCCGGTGTTGATGCTGTATCGCATCATGAACGATATGAGCGAGTCTGTCCTATGTTCCCAGAAACTCGTCAGCTCGGACGTTCGACGGGGGATGTATCCGCAACAAGATACCTCTCGAAGCCGGTTTTCATGCGTGTGAGAAGCGCGCACTGCGACACGGTGATGATAGAGTCGGCGATGACCTCGACGGCGAATCCGGTGTAGAAGCTCCACTGCCGGCGGAGCGTTGATCAGTTGAGCCCCCAGTGAACGGCGGGAAAGATATCATCGCACAGAAAATTCGCGCACGTCGAGCAGAGTGCTGACTGAGAGGCTGCGAATACTATATGAGCGGAGCGGAGCCAACACACCGTTGTAGGTGAATATTACCCTTTTACCGTGAAGACTGTCACGAAAGCATCAGTAGTTGACCAGGAATGGAGGATGAACGAAACTCACATATTCCGTCCCCTTGGCGGTGATCATAGAGTAAGCTCACCGATCTGCCGCACGATCTCAGTCGACCTACCAAGAACGAACAGCGACAGTACATTCTAAGCGACATGTTAGCGGAGCCGCATCGGGTCCTCGTGTCCCGGCACGCACCACAAGGCAGACGGGTATGAACCAATGTCCGCCGCTCACTGTACACTATGCTATCAATGCATGATCCCGTCTGTGCCTATGAGTTCGTCACGTACGCCGCCAGATACGCATTCCAAATATTCTGCCGAAGCGTCAGTTGTCGCGCAAGACTGCATTTCTGACATGAGACCCACGCTCTGACAATGAGGTTGCTGACGAGCTTTGTTTGGGAGGTATGATCAGCACTCCGTAGATCAAGTGCGGCGGTGGATGCTTACCACCACGATGATCATAGCCTGGAAGCAGCAGTTCAGCGCCGAAGTGGGAGTCATGGAGCCTGGCGACTCACCGCGAGAGTCCTGCCATATCGAAGACCCAGGTCAACCGATCGAACGCAAGCTACGAGACGTCACTAAGATCTTACCAGCTTGGACTGAGGATTGCAGAAATGTTTCCGAAGTCGACCACGATATCCCGGTACAGGGTCATGGTCAAGAAAAGCATGTGGAACGTGTCGAGAACCCTGGAGGCATACTCCGTGTTAGCCGTTTGTCGCACAGTGGGAGGCTGCACACTATCACACCAGAGTATCAAAACCTAACCGGTAAATATTAGTTCGGGCGACCGATATATAATCGAAGCGGACAGACCGTTCCACGGAGCAAGCCCTCGTCCTTGAACTGATAGTCGAAATACATCCAAGTCTGCAGACTCGTGATACCGTAGAGCCTGCATGCGATCCACCTCATCAGCTGGATGAAGACCCGGCCGAGCGCGGGAGCTGCGACGTACACGCATGTACACGCAAAGCCCAAAAACGTCGCTCCGAGGGTGCTCGGGAGGCGCGCTCGTATCTCCCCCACCAACGTGGTGTCCATCGGGCCTTGTTGGATTCTGGTTATTCAAGCGAGGGGCGGGCCAAGTCGCAAGGGGGAACGACACACGCCAGGTATGCCGAGATGTCAAGCTGTCCAGAGTGCGACCGAGGACGGGGAGGAGGGGCGTTTTGTATGTCGAGCACCGGCGCTGCGGTGATCACAACAAACTCTCTCTGCGGTTCGTGCCAGCGCGGGTGGCCGTATTACTCCCATTGGCGAGCGGCACGATGGGGCGAGGGAGAAGTAGAGTTGTTCGTGACGGCGTCTCGCCGCCTGTCTGTCATTGGGGGCGTCGCTGTGGAGATGTAGAAGGGTTGCTGTTAGTCGCTCGTATGTGAGTTGACTCGGAAGTGCCAGACTCGGTTCGCGAAGAGGCTGCTGCGGTCGCGGGCGAGGAGCGATAAGGCCCGACGACGGAAGATGGATTCGGCGAAGGCGGATTGAATCTGGAGCAGCCACCGCCTCTGTGAGAACCGCTGCCACGCTAAAGTTGTTTGTGGTGGGCGAAGGCGAGGAACAGGATCCGCGCGGCTGGCGATCTGTCAAAATACACTTTGGGCGCAGGCTGAGGACGGCAGCCCCGGGCGTGACACAACTGCCAGCGTCTGTCGGCAGAGTACAGAGGATAAGTCCAACAAGTGCGTACGCTATAACAAATGCTTTTTGTAAGCCTGGTAAGTAAGTAATTGAAACTGCGGACTGATTGACTTGCCTTGGCGCCGCTTTGACAAAAGAAGTGCCAGGAGCGTGGATTGAACACGCGACCTCCAGAAGACAGTGTACTCTTCAGTCTGTTGCTCTCCCAGCTGAGCTATCCCGGCGGTGAAGACAACGCCAAACTGTGTATTCACCCTTTATGGCATCTCTGGGCACGTGCCGGCGTCTCACAACCTACGCGCGACGCGTCCCAGGCGCGTCTCTCTTCCCGCCACTCTCGCACTACCAAACCACGCTCCGTCGCAATAACTTCTCGGAGACGCGAACTCCTGGACAAAATAGGCATGCCACCACGATCTACGCGCTCTCAAAGGCAGTCACACCCGTCCCAGTCTCAGCCCCCGCGGGGGACACAAAGCCGCCGCGCGCGCAGATCCCGTGCGGACGACGACGAAGATGAGGATATGGAAAACGAACGCGAGGGAGGGGAGCAGCAGGAGATAGCCGTGGAGAAGGCCCAGCAGGTACGTGGCTCAACACACTCAAACAGCGCGGTCGTAAACTTCCATGCTGTGGCACAGGATCTGGAACGGAAGGCAAGGGATCTCGTTCGCCTTGCGTTGTTCCACGAGCAGCGGCGCACACCACTCAAGCGAGACGAGATATCCAAGAAGGGTGCGCAATGTCAGCGCCATGTCGGCACACCGTGGATCTGACCTCCTCCAGTTCTTGGCTCTAGCTCGCGCTCGTTCAATGTGGTCTTCGCTGCTGCGAATGCTATCTTGCAGAAGACATTCGGAATGGAGCTCGTGGAGTTGCATTCGACGACAGCAGACAAGGAGATCAGCGAAAAGGATGCCGAAATGCTCAAGACTGCCGGCGTCAAGAAGAAGGGTGCGTCCCTCCGCCATCGGCCCTGATCACCTACTCACCAATAAATACAGCGACGTCCACCGGGACTAAAAACTACATCTTACGATCTCAGTTGGACCCGGCTATCATCGAGAAAGCGCTCTCTCCAGACGCTGAGATACGCGAGCTGGAGCAGTCCGAGCATCCAGACGCGAACGAAGAGTTTGCAGAGGACGACAACCCAATCGGCACTCGGTCCACCGGAAGCATCTTCGCATGGCATAATGCGGACCAGCTCCCCTCCGTCGGTATCCTCTACGTTATTCTCGCCCTCATCCTTGTAGAAGGAAGGGTCATCAACGACAGTGAGCAGCGCTTGCACTACGAATACAGTGGGCCATCTACGAACTCACGGATCTACAGACGACTTGCGCAATATCCTCAAACGACTGCAGCTTCCCCCAAACGGCCCTGTGCCGCTCAGCAGCAAGTCGAGCACCCAAAGCCTCACCATCGACGCCTACCTCTCCCAGCTCACGCGCCAGGGCTACCTCGAGAAGCACCGCGTCGGCAACACGCGCGCGGGGGGCACCAAGCGCGGGCGGCCGTCGCAACACGCCAACGCGGCGAACGACGACGGCACGCTCGCCGCGTACGAGTGGCACTGGGGCCCGCGCGCGATGGCGGAGGTCGGCGAGCGCGCCGTCGCTGAGTTTGTCGCCGAGTTCATGGCGGTGCGCCTCGGCGAGGAGGGCGTGGACGAGGATGCGGTGGGCGCACCGGACGACGAGGGCACGCGGAAGCGCGTGCAGGGCATCTTCAAGGGCATCGAGCGGGCGGCGTCTGGGGCGCCGCTGGCGGATGTGCGGTGATCCCGTCGACCGCATCTTCGTCGCTCGCCGTCTCCGACTCGTGCTGAATCGGCTGTTGTACGCTATAATTTCCTGATTACTTAGGTGGCGGGTTGCTTCGCGCATCATGACGAGCTTTAATTCTGGACCTGTGCATCCTTCTTGCGCCGATCATCTTTTTATCCTCGGAGTCGCGGGGGTCCGCCTGTGCCTTGTTCACCCACGCTCGACAAGTACTGTCATCATCAATGATACAATGACGAGCGAGTATCACACTCACCGACTCTCTGACAGATCATGATGCGTAATTTCTCGATTTGCGCGGGCAAATGCTGTCCCACTCAGGCACGTCTCGACCATCTTGGTGAACGTCCCGACCCCGAGGGGGCTTAGAAAGTGTTCCCCAGGCACGGTGCGCTGCATTCCTCCATGCAGGCCAATCATACGACTGACGTGCGCGTTCGTAGGGTGGACCTTCCACACCTGGCGAACTCACGAACTCCGCACTGGGTCTCCGCGCAGTGGTATGGCTTGCGAGGTTCCGGAAGAGAGGCATAGACGGTTGGACGAAGGAGAGGAGCTCGAGTCGCCGATCTTCTTCTCGGACGACGACACCCTGTGTTCTGAGGTGTTCGCCCTCAGAAGGAGCGGCGAGACAACTACGGGACGTCGCGCAACCTTTCAGCATCGTTTTGATCCTCGGTGATGCCCTTCAAGTGGGAGGGTCTGTTCAGCATGAGGAGGGAGGATTCTCCGACTTGGTATTGCTTACTTCGCTCGTCATACAAAATAGGCAAGCCTTGCTAATGGGATTGGAATGGTTAGAGTAGTGTGGGTGTATACCACTGTTGCTGTATGCCAGCAGCGTGGAATCCGGATGACGGTGGAAGGGTCCTGAATAACGTACACTGAGGCTAGTATCGTCGAATTCAATGGGCTTGAGGTGATTGTGCTTGAGTGGCTGTGCTGCCTTACTTGAAGAGTTCAAGGTCGACTATCAATCCGACGTCACAGGGTTAAGGTTGGTAGTGATCATGAATTGAAGATCACTAGTTTGGGGACAGCGGCGTTTGTCTGCCATGTTCGAACATTGTACGCGCCGGCGACAGCAGGTCCTCCAGCTACCTGACCGCCTCTAGAGTCATAGATTTCGGTACCCAGCTGAACGGGTGAGCTTTATGAGACCATTTAGGCCGAGCTGCATTGTGCGACGGCCCGGGTTTGAATTAAAGACTGCCACCCTAGCTTGCACGCGCCGGAAGCAGTCGCCGTGGCTCCACCAACAACGAGGCTTGGACATTCGCCCCGCGAGACCCGATTTTGCTCACAAAGAGAGCCTTGGTACGCTGTCCATGTATATCACCAAGTACGTCCGGCTGACAATGGCGTGTTGAGTCCAGCCAGGGCGTCATATTTCATTTCCACCATCGCCAGTCCACAGACAAACGTCAAGCCAGGGCAAAGCGGTGAGTGCTGCATCATGCATGTTAGCTGTGTGGTCGAGGATACAGCGGTTGGCAAAATCTTTGGACAGGCGCCCCGCGAGACACGCCCGCACAAATCAATCCAAAAAATCCAAACAATTCAGAAAACTATTTGAGGCCCTCTTCGTGCATCTTGACTGCACCGTAGGCGTGCATGACACAAGTAGGCTTCATACGAGATCACTTGTATCAAGGAAAATGTGTGTATACATATGTACAATGTGTTCCAAGGCCTGCGCCCACCACGTAGTAACGGTAGTCCTATACGACCCTATGTACTCCTCTGACCAACATGGTCAAACACCGTATCAGCGCTGACCTTCTGACATGAGTACAAGCACCACACAGAGCTCTGGGATGGGTACCAGAGAATGTTTTTGACAGAGTTGTCAGCCTGAAAAGAGTACCAAGCATCAGGATGAGGCCAACACCAGCTAGTACTAGTTGTTACGATTGGCTGGTTACTGGTAGCGGACTCACTCTGACTCACGTAGGCTCCGGAGGCATGGTGACTCATGCTGACTCGCTCTGACTCGTTCTTGACTAGTAGTGACTCATATGAACTCATAGTGACTCAGACCCATGGTGAGTCATACTGGATATGACTCCACCCCACATGTATATAAGACTAGGGGGCTCAGGGTAGAGCCCCAGCTTCAATCTCCTGTTTCACCCCCTGAACTCCTCGTCTGAACCTCTCCCCTTCGCCCAACCTGGCTTCCAGTTCTAACGGTGCGCTCAATAGCCACTAACAGAGAACTGAAGCATAACACTAGATTGAAGCTCAAGATTCCTCACCTAGCAGCAGTGCAAGGAACACCTCTCTGCATCGAGTAACCAGAAGGCTTCCTGCCTTGCTCAACAGAATCAGGAATCCAGTCCAGAATCATTTCCCCATCCTTGAAGACAGTTCTTCCGAAGGAGAACTGCCTGAATCACCTACCCAACCTTCGCGGATTCCTGGACACCGTACCCCTGAAGAAGAACACGAGTTCTGGAACCCACTTCAGGTTCAGAACAGCTCTGACGAACACACCGACAATGAACAATCAGTATCAGGCGGAGGTTCGAACGAAACCATACCTGACCCCCCCACTCCGGAACAAGTCCACCCAGTAGAACGATTCTACCTCCAGCTCCTCCAAGGACATAACTTTGCGCGCGCACTGCACGAAGCTAGTCGGTACACTGAGGCAATTCCACCACTTGCTCTTCGGCACTTGAATGACACCACCTGGCACCTGGCACAGGCCCTCCGTGTACTTCAAAACGACCCTCCTTACCCTCTGGTGGACGACCCAAACTGTCCTCTTACCTTTGAAGAGTGGTTGGAACACACCTCTGAAGGCCTTTGACAGCTCATATCAGTCACCAGCCTCGGATCTCCAGACATTCACATCATTGCCTTAAGATTCCACAACCTCATTGCCGCCCGACACCTGGTCAACGAGTGGACTACGTACATTCCCCCTCACTACCACGCCCACGGCAATTAGGAGCAGTGCATGGGAGACAATCTCGACTGTTACAACCGGCCCCACTACTACAACGCAACCACTTGAAAGGACAACCACATCAACTACTCAGAAGTATTTGTGATCTGCAAGTACCAACCGTGCCCAAATCGACTCAAGACCAGAGCTAAGAAAGCCGAAGGCAACCATTTCGTTCCAACTCCCAAAGACCCCGTCACTACCGGCTCAGGAGAAACCTTTGTCAAAACAAGGTCACCCGTTACACCTCTAGGACTTGGGCTTCAAATCCCATTAGCCAGCAAAGGAAAGGAGCGGGCTCGAACGCCACCTTCTAAGATCCCAGAACCAGAATCGTCAGACGACGAAACAGTACTGGCTACTGTACCAACGAGTAACCGCGAATCCTCCCCTATTTCAACAATCATCCCAGCTCGACAACTACCAAGAGACCCAGAACCAGGACAGCGAGCCATGTCCACAACCACTACACGACCGACCACCGCCCTATCTGCCTCTCAAGGACCCTTCATCAGTACAGCCACAGCCTTCCGCACAGCAGTGGGAGGATACAAACCCTCAGGAGGAGGAGGAGGAGGTCCTGAAGGGGGAGGAGATGACGGAGGAGACGACGGAGGAGGCGACGGTGGAGGAGGCGGTGGAGGAGGTGGCGGAGGCCCCCCAAGAGGCACCAATGCACCCAGGCAGGACGATGGATGAGGATACAAGAGCAAGATCAAGGAACCCGACAGCTTCACGGGGGAACGACACAAAGCAAATGAGTTCCTTGCTGACCTCTATCTCCTGTTCTGCAGCCGCCCAAGCGACTACCCCACCGACTCTTCTAAGATAGTCACTGCCCTCTCCTACATCAGAGGAGACGCCCAATGGTGGGCAGAAGCCAAGGTCGACACAGCCCAACTCACAGTCGAGGGTGTCGAACAAGGCTTTGGGACATGGAAGGACTTCAGGCGTGACTTTCTGCTCGTTTTTGGGGAACAAGATCCTGCTCAGACCGCAGCCGTCCAACTCGGCTCACTTCATTATGATCCAAAGGAACCTATGGACCACTTCAATGCCAAGATTCTACGCCTGTTCGTCAAAGGCGGAATCTACGAAGACTCGGCCCAGGTGGCCTGGTACCGGTCCAAATTACCAGGGTTCCTCCGTGACAAGATGGCACTGGTATACCCCCAGCCGACAACCATGGACCAGTGGATGGAAACTGCCATCCAACTCAATAAGGCATACTTGCTCAACCGAGAAGTCGATCATGCCTAAGGACGCGTCACGCGCAGCACTACTCGTTTCAAACCCGCCGACCCCTCCCTGAAGGCAGTCACAAGTGGCCGACTCAATGACAAGACCAGACGCGAACTAATGAAGCAGAACAAGTGTTTCTTCTGCCGCGAACCCGGTCATCGCGCAGCCAACTGCCCCCAGAAGAAGCGACCAGATGCAAAGACTCGAGCAGTCGAACAAAAAGACGAAGAATCAGCAAACGAAGCCGATGAAGAACCAGAGCTGGCACTCAATGCCGTGGAAGAGGAGGATGGTGCGGATTTTTGACGGGACGGACTGACTCGACGCCAGTACCGTCTAATCCTTGGGACTACACTATTTCATTTGTCACCCTAGCACAGCAACGCAGGTTCGCTTATTTGCTGTCAGGATACGTCGAGTGTGGACCCAAAGTCGTCGGGATACGCGCACTGTTCGACTCAGGAGCAGATGCAACCATCATCAACCGAAGAATTGTCGACAAGTACCAACTTCCCATGGTCCGACTTCAGAAACCCATCCGATTCAGAAATGCAGACAACAGTATCAATACCATTGGAACAGTCACCCATCGCATCGAAACAAACTTTGTCATACGAGGGCACTCGCTGCCAACCAACTTCTATGTCGCAGACTTAGGAAGAGACAATGCAATCCTAGGCATCCCTTGGATTCGACGATACAATCCACGTATTGATTGGAGTTCGGGACACTTCGAATTCGACCCCAAAGTCATCAAAAAGCAACGGGCCCTCCGGGAATATCAGAACAAAAACGACCCACCACCAGGTGTCCCTATGTGGGGACTACCACACGGAGAAATCCAAGATGTACAAGCGGTACAACAATATGTTGGCAAAGACCCAGAAGATGACGACCACTGGGATGAAAGACCCAACACAACCATCACCACGCTATGGAAGCAAACAAAGGATGACCTACAACTCCGCCGAGCCACCATTTCAACGAACTTAGCAGTGCAAGCACAGGGTCAAAAGTCAGCAAAGACTTTGGATGACATTCTCCCAGATTATCTCAAAGATCTGAAGGACGTCTTCGAAAAGAAGGCAGCAGAACAAATGCCTATTTCACGACCTTGGGATCATGCTATAGATCTCAAACCAGGCTTCGTCCCAAGGGACTGCAAAATCATTCCACTCTCGCCCGGAGAACGTCAAGAAATGGACAAGTTTGTTGATGAAAACCTGGCCAATATTCGCCCATCCAAATCCCCCATGGCGTCACCTGTATCCTTTGTAAAGAAAAAGGACGGCACTCTGAGACCAGTACAGGACTACCGTCACCTCAACGAAGGGACAGTCAAGAACATCTACCCACTGCTGTTGATATCCGACCTGCTTGACAAACTCAAAGATGCTTAATACTTCTCCAAGCTTGATGTACGGGCTGGGTATAACAACGTACGCATCAAGGAAGGAGATCAATGGAAGGCAGCGTTCAAAACGTCTCAAGGATTATTTGAACCAACGGTCATGTTCTTTGGCCTATGCAACGCACCAGCCACATTTCAAGCCATGATGAACGACCTCTTCCGAGACTACCTAGCAGAAGGATGGCTAGTAATCTACATGGACGACATCCTCCTGTTTGCAAAGACCAAGGAAGAACTCCAGAAGCAGACACGGTTAGTTGTGCAAAGGCTTAAAGAACACAACCTCTACCTGAAAGGCGAGAAATGTGAATTCACAAACAAGAAGTGGAATTCCTCGGAGCAGTCATTCAACCAGGACGATTAGCCATGGACCCGGTCAAACTCGAAGGGCTAAAAGAATGGCAGACACCACGAACGGTCAAAGACGTACAAAGCTTTCTAGGATTTGCCAACTTCTACCAACAATTCATTCGGGGATATGCGGACATAGCCAAACCCTTGAACAATCTGACATGCAAAGGAAAAACATGGGAATGGACACCAGACTGCGAACAAGTGTTTCAAGCATTGAAACAACAATTCCTGGAAGCACCTATTCTGGTCATGCCAGACCCGACTAAACCATTTCAGATTGAATGTGACGCCTCCAAAGTTGCAACCGGGGCGGTTTTGCGTCAGAAGGGGGAGGATAACTTATGGCACCCATGCGCCTACATGTCCAAAGCTTTCACCGCAACGGAACACAACTACCAGATCTACGACAGAGAGCTACTGGCAATCATTCGCGCATTCGAAGCCTGGCGACACTACCTCGACGGCGCAGAACAACTGGTCAAAGTATTATCCGACCACAAAAACTTGACATACTTTAAAAGCGCGCAGAAACTCAACCGCCGACAAGCACGCTGGAGTTTATTCCTATCACAGTTCAACTATCGACTCGTGCACCAACCGGGAAAGACACTCGCACAAGCAGACGCCCTGTCTCGACGACCAGACCATGACACTGGAGCACACGACAATGAAGACCTAGTCATGCTCCCAGATGAACTGTTCACCAAGGCAGTACATGTGGAGCTCCAGGAAAGGATTCGAGAAACGGTGTCACGCGACAAAACGGTCATGGAGTCAATGAACAACACCTGGCATCTCAAAAAAGAACCACTCATTGGCAAGAAGGAAGACTGGAAGATGGACGAAGGGATCGTGTTGTTCAAAGATAAAGTCTACATTCCACTTGACGATGACCTACGACGGGAAATCGTCAGGAACCACCACGACCCACCAATTATGGGGCACCCAGGCATCCAGAAGACATACAAACTAGTAGCTCGTGAATACTGGTGGCCAGGAATGCGCCACTTCATCACTCAGTTTGTGAAAGGATGCGCAATCTGCCAAACCGCCAAGATCAATACGCACCCTACCAACCCTGGAATGATGCCTATACCTCACCAAGGAATCCCCACCCGTTCAGCACGATCACCATGGACTACGTTACAGGACTTCCCCCATCCAACGGATATGATGCAGTGCAAATAGTCGTCGATCATGACGTTACCAAAGCCGTTGTCCTTACTCCGTGTACAAAAGAAACGGACGCCATGGATACGGCAAATATGTTAGCACGAGACATTTACTGTCGATATGGACTTCCAGACAAAGTCATCTCGGACCGAGGCCCGCAATTCATCTCCAGGGCGTACCAAGAACTAAACAAGATCCTTGGTATCAACCAATCAATGAGCACGGCGCACCACCCCCAAACGGATGGCCAATCGGAACGTGCTATCTAGGAACTCGAAGTGGCCCTCCGGATATACTGTGGAAACTACCCTGATACATGGAGAACTCTGCTCCCACAGTTTGAATTCGCACACAATCAGCGGACCCACTCCGTCACAGGCAAAAGCCCTTTTGAATTGCTCATGGGATACCAACCACGTGCTATCGGAACAACACATCTAAGACCAAAACACCCGAGCACGGAAGAACAACTCGGAAGACTCACGGAATGGCGGGAGAATGCACTGGCCGCTCACACACGGGCTTCAGCTGCCATTGCCAAACAACAGGTGGCTGGTAATGTGACCTTCAAGAAGGGGGACAAAGTCTTCTTGGAATCCACCAATTTGTCATTGCCCTATCCCAATCACAAGCTCGCACCAAAACGCGAAGGCCCATTTGTTATTGAACAGGTCATGGGACCCACCACGGTGAAACTCCGGCTCCCAGGATTGTGGAGAATCCATTCAGTCTTCCACACGTCCCTTATCTCCCATTACTGCACTACTCTGGAGCACGGGCCCAACTACATCACCCCACCACCGGAAGCAATAAATGGCATGGAAGAGTGGGAACTCGAGGCAATCATCAATCACAGGAAGCTGGCACGAGGCGGCATCCAATACCTGGTGACTTGGAAAGGAAGACCGAGTCATGAAAATGAATGGCTCAGAGATAAGGACCTCAAACACGCCCAAACAATCCTGAAAGCCTATAAAAGAAAGCACCTTTTGACCTAAGGTCTCCATCCCCCAACTCACTCTGGAGCCTCTCAGCCCTCTCCCACTTGCTCTCATCTCTCTCGACGACATCAACCCCTTCGACAATGCCTCGCACTCGCCACTCCCGCCGCACTGCCTCCCGTACCCCCACACCCTCCATCCCACTCAACATCCCTGGGGCCGTCCCCAACATCGACCTCAGCCGCTTCAGGTGGGTGAAGAGGGCCTTCCCCTCTTATCACCACCTTCCGCGCCCCCCGACCTCCATCTACACCGACGGGTCACTGGCGGACCGCGTCAGATGGACCCTCCTCCACCCCGACCTACGGAGCATCACCAACACCATCCTCGCCCGCTATCGGAGCGAGACAGTGATCTCTGCCGACAACTACCGGAGCGCTGCCGACACACTGGCCTCCCTCCACCTCATGAGGAGGTTCGTGGCCCTCAACCCCGGCGAGGACCAGTGCCTCTATCGCAACACACTGGCAGCTATCGACTCAGCAATCCACTGGAACTACAGGGTCGCGGACCAGAGCCTGGGACAGATCATCCCCCTCTTAGGTATCATCCCTACCCTCTACCCTCTCTACGCCCTCCTCCCGGTCGACCAGTATGAAGGACGTCCTCGCCCCAACCCGGCCTATAACAGCCCAGCGCGGCACTCCTACCTTGGGGGGATTCACCCCTACGACCAGACCCACTGGCGGCGTATCACAGGGGCCAACTCAACCCTCGATGATGGTACCTGGGGAGAACCTCCCCTGGCGGCACATGGATGGACCACCCATGACGACCCCGACACTGATCAGGAGAATCACACGCCTTGGCCCCCTCTGGCAGAGCGTTTCTCTAGTCCCCCCAATTGTCCAGGTACCCCAGCCTCGCTCCCACCCCTCGAGTCCCGCCCACATACCCCTCCAGCGTCAGACAAAAACCTCGAACGCGACATCGAGAACATTGCCCTCAGAGCCCTGCTCGGCATCCGGTTGACAAGGATCCCGCCGCCACCACCACCCCCTTACCTCCCTCCTCCTGTTGCAGCGGATCCACCCGCCACTGTCAACCCGCGGGACCTCCAGGCCCGACCTCCGACCCCCATCGTTGTCGACGACAACAACGAGTTGGAGTACGTCTGATCGAGGACGATCAGTCTTAGGGGGGGGGTAATGTTACAATTGGCTGGTTACTGGTAGCAGACTCACTCTGACTCATGTAGGCTCTGGGGGCGTGGTGACTCATGCTGACTCGTTCTGACCCGTCCTTGACTAGTAGTGACTCATATGAACTCATAGTGACTCAGACCCATGGTGAGTCATACTGGATATGACTCCACCCCACATGTATATAAGACCAGGGGGCTCAGGGTAGAGCCCCAGCTTCAATCTCCTGTTTCACCCCCTGAACTCCTCGTCTGAACCTCTTCCCTTCGCCCAACCTGGCTTCCAGTTCTAACAGTGCGCTCGATAGCCACTAACAGAGAACTGAAGCATAACACAACTCGCACGCGAACGGGCTGGTCGAGCGTCCTCACTTCAATGTGCGCCAGGCGCTGTTCAAGGCAGCGGACGGTGACCAGACCAAGTGGTCGCAGGTCGCGCACTCAGTATTCTGGTCGGAGCGCGTCACTATCCGCCGACGCATGGGCTGCTCACCTTACTTCGCGGTCACTGGTTGTCACCCCATTCTTCCCTTCGACATCTCCGAGGCCACCTATCTCATGCCCGCGCCGCAGGGCCTCATCTCCACTAAGGAACTCATCGCGCGCAGAGTGATCGCGTTGCAACGGCGCGCGGAGGACGTCGCGCGACTTCAGTCCACAGTCTACAGCGCGCGAGTCCGTGCAGCCCAGAAATTTGAGCGCGATCACCAGCACACAATGAGGGACTTTGACTTCGCATCCAGCGCGCTGGTTCTCGTGTGCCATACTCAGATCGAGAAGTCTCTCAATCGCAAGATGCGCGCGCAGTACACCGGACCAGTCGTGGTCATGTCACGCAACCACGGAGGCGCGTATGTGGTATGCGAGCTCGACGGCACGGTATTCCACCAGCCTGTCGGCGCGTTCAGACTTATCCCGTACTTCGCGCGTCAGCACATCGCGCTTCCCCCAAACTTCGCGGACATTTCTGAACAGCACCTAGAGGAGCTTGTGAGCTCGGAAGATGACGGCGCGGAGGATGAAGACATACTGGAGTAGAGGCGCTCGGCAGTAGCGCACGCGATCACATTATCTGCCCGCGGGCAAAGTCACGCGATCCGTTTATACCCATTTCTATTATCAAAGGCCAACTCTAGTCGATCATTATTCGCGCAGACTTATTGTTGACCAAGAAAACCGCCCCACGCGCAGGCGCAGGCATGCTCAATTCACCAAGAAGTAGATGTCTTTACAGGCAAACGCGCGCGAGTCTATCTACAAACTATTGTACAACGCCATCGCTCGACGCGCGGTAGGCCTACTCGCGCAGGGCAGTCCACAGCTCCGGGACCTCGTCACTGGTTGGGTCAGCCAAGATCCGCGCGATAAAATCTTCCAGCATTTCCGCTATCCTGAGCAACGTCGCGCGACGCAGGCGCATGACGTGCAATTCGATGCGAGCAGCCTCCAGGGCCGCGCGCCGTCCGGGAGCAAGGTCGGCGGGGTCATTGGCAGAGGAGAGCGGGTCGGAGGGAATCGTGGGCTCCGACCTCGCAGACAGGAAGCCGATGGGTGCAGCGGGCGGCATAGTGTCGGTGGTGGTAGCGGAGACAGTGCGCGCGCTGGCACGTACGGCGGGGCAAGGGCGTGGAGGCGGGCGGGCGACAACGGCGGGGGTGGCAGCCATGCGCGCGGCCTGGGCAGTGTGTGACAAAGACGCGGCCGTGGGCTGTGTCGAGGACACGACGATCGTGACAGCGGTGTTCTCCCCTTTCCTTTTGCGCGGTGTTGACGGCTGGGAGGGGGCGGCGACAAACCCGGTAGGAGGCGGGCCCTTGAAGTCGGCGCTCGCGACGTGGCCGGCCGAGTCTAGGGTGACACAGGCTGCAAAGGATGCGAGTCAGCGCGCTGGCAAGCGAATGGGTCGAGGGACTTACCGCGCTCAAAACACTGCTGGTCATACCAGGCAGCGTAGGGCTTGTCGCCCTGGGCAACGCGCCTCTGTTGCCTGCGCACACACCGGTGGCATTTGGTAGCGCCCTTGCCGAGGACGCAGAGGAGTGCCGATTTCCGGCAGTTCTCGCAGTGCGTATATTGCTGAGGGAGGTTTAGCGTCCACAAAGCCGCGCGCGCATCGAGGACTAGGAGCCAGTGGTACTCACCTGCCAGTGCTTACCCAGCATGGGTTCTGAGGCTTGGGCGGTGCGCGGGACCATCATCTTGGCCTTCTTCTTGACCAGCAAGGCAGAACGGGGAGCCCGGGGGCGCAACGCGCGCTCAGAAGTGGCGGAGGGGGCGTGGTCAGAGGCCGCCAGGTCCTCTTCGTTGTCGTCGTTGGAATCCCTGCCCGAGGGTTTGTCCGAGCCAACCATGGGGTCGTCCGCGTCGTCCTCCGGCTCGGACTCCTCGTCGGCGGCTGGGCCAGGCTCCGCGGAAGGACTACGCGCGTGTTTGTGCAGAGCGCGGGTCTCTATCACGACTGAGGGGAGGCTCACGTGCGAACGGCCACTTTGCGTGGAGTGGAAGGGCGTATTAGGCGGCGGCGTGTTGTCCTCGTCGGCGATGTGCTGTAGCGCGGCCCCGAAGGGGTCCGACTCTTCATTGTCGTCAATAACGGCGGCGGCGGCGCGCTTGCGTGCGGCGAGGAGCTGCCCACGGGCCCACACAGGCCAATCGGTCTCGAGCATTGGGAAGCAACCTTCCACAACACCCCAGACCGCGTCGGTGTGCGCCCGCACGACGAACGGAGGACACAACCGGTCCCCCGCTGCGTCCTTTGGTCGGGCCCTACAGACAGTGTTGTACAGGTAGAAGGAAAGAGTGTGGCGTACCAACACGTGCGCTGCGCAGCGAGCCCATTGTTGGCAAACAGATTCCTCCGCGCCTCCTTCCAGTTCTCCCGCCCAGATCGGTGCCATTGCGGTCTCCAATGCGCGCATGAGTTGTGCGTCGCGGCCTCCCCAGTTTTGTGTTGATGTGGTGGGCGCAGGCATATCAGCAGGCAGGTTAGAGGTATGGTGAGCGAGGGCGACGAGGGGAGAAAAGCAAGAGGCAAAAGAGAGCGATGAAGGTTTGGCTGGCCTTTTTCTGAGGGCAGGACAATGGCGCGCGGCGACGTTGTGCGCAACCCTGCAGAGACCGCGCGCCTGGGCCCCCGCGGGCGGCTATGACACGCGCGCCGGTCAAAGAATGCGCACACGGGCCGGTCACGCGACAGTGCTTCTCCCGCGCGAGCGCGCCGCTGGCACGGAAGTCAGGTGCAGGTGATGTCACCGAGTTCATTCTCAAATCACTAAATCCCTACTCCGAGTCTTCCTCGTGTGCTTCCGACTCTCTCTGTCGCGCAAGCGCTCCCTCCCTACGCTCCGGCGGCCCGTGGCAGCGTGCGCACTTCCCCCTGCGCTTCGCGGTTCTCCAAGACGTCAAGGTCCCCTTCCCCGTAGGCGAACTGCATGTCCATCAATTCGCGCTGCAGGTCCTGGATATCGTGTAGGTGTCCATCCACGCAAACCAAGGTCGAGGGCACGGGCGCGTTCATAGGGTCCAAGACGTGCAGTCCCACCAAAGCATTGCAGTACTCGCGCGCACGGCGTTCCAGCAGCGCAAGGACTGGCAGCCATTGATTGAAGATTATTGGGGCGACTCGCACGCGCATTGCGTAGAACTTGTCCTCGAAGACGCGCGCAAAGTCCATCTCGGCTGGTATGGTTGCAACGAGCTCCTCGACGGTCTCCACACGCTTTGCTAAGGTCGGACCACGCGGGTACACAACGTAGTGGGCTTCCTACTCGGCTTGTCAGCAGCGTAAATGCGCATGCACGTGGACCACTCACAAAGGCGCGGACGACGGCTATGACATTCGCGCGCAGGACATCTCTGGACGCCAGGCTTCCCTCAATGGCGCGACGCAGTACAAGGATGGCGCGGTCGATCCTGGGCAGCGTAGCGGCCGGATGCAGGCTGCGCAGCTTTCCACCGACTTGTAGGAGTTGTTCAAGTGTCAGGTTCATGGCAGGGAAGCTTCGACGTGCGCGCATGGTTCTCCGCGCCCCCTTTATATCTCAATGGTCACTCCCCTTGATCGCATTGACCGGGGACGGTCAAGATTTTAGTGGGGGGGAGATGATGAGCACCACTGGCATACCACACCAGAAAACCCTGCCTTTCACCTCTCCGTGCTCGCGCGCGCGCATTCCGCACGCTGGCTCTTCAAGGCGCACGCACCTCTACGCCTCTCCAAGTCACTGTCCAAGCCCTCTTGCCATCCCCCATCTGCGCAGGTCGTGTGAACACGCTCAGACTTTGTCCGAAGGGACGTTCCATGTCTCCGGAGGCCTCCCGGTCTCTCGGCGCCGGCGGGGTTCGGGTTTCGATCAGTTATGCATCAGTGGCGCACGCGCTGCGCGCTCCCGTACCTGATTGTGCGCTTGGCGCGCAGGACATTCCGGCTTCCATTTCCGAGTATCTTCCGTCTCATAGCACGTGTTTTGATTCAGCCTTCGGGCATTCCTGTACATAGTCGTTTTGGGGGCATTCGAACCCCCCAGACAATCCACCCCTTACTCTCTCATCTTTGGGAACGTGTCCCTTGCGCTCCTCGACGAGTAGCGCGCTCAGCTTGCTCACCGCGCGCTCAGAAAGCTCTCCGCCTTGACAGCGTAAAGTCAGTTGTGTCCACTGCGTCTTACTGCGTTTTCACTGTGTTCACTGCGTTTTACTGCGTTTTTACTGCGTTTTTACTGCATTTACTGCGACACTGCGACACTGCGATACTGTGTCCCACTGCGAGCGCTGCGTCCCCACCCCGCGCACCATACCAACACTGCGAATCGCGCGTGTTGAGCCTAGCATTGTGTGCGCACGTCCTACCTCCGTGCTCGCAGTCCCATCCCCACCTCTGGCGGCCTAGCGACGATCCCAGGGAGCTCGAGACCTTACTCCCCTTCACCCCCTTCTAGAGACGTCCTCTACCCCTTGGCTATTGGCCGTCAGAGTATCTTTTACCATATCACTGTCACTGCGTGAAGCACAAATGAGCATGCAAGCTCAGCTTCAGGCCCGATTCTGGCAATATTTCGAGGAGCACCTATGCTCCAAGGAGGGAGGGGACGCTGCAGACAGCGAGCAGCTTATAGCCGAACTACAAGAACAGTTGGAGGAGACACGGCGACTCGCAGACAAGCGCCACAAGACTATGGAACAATACCGCCATGAACGCAATGAAGAATGCGAGCGGAATGATGAGTTGCAGGACGAGAAGGAGCAACTCCAGCAACAACTGGAGGAAATGAGGCAGCAAGACGCTCGGGCGGATTCAGCCCAATATCAACCATACACCCGTCCCAACGAGGACCGTACGACGTGGCGAGGGGACCGACGCAAGGACATGTCGTCCCGCTTTCCCCCGCCAATATCCGCAGGAAACGTTTGCGGATTTGATGTGTTCCGACAAGGCACATCAACCGCGACTCGGCCGACACATCAGTCGACCGAGAGCCCCGCTATCGAGCCGATGCGGGAAGAGCCCGCCCCTTACCCCATGGTCGACTACGATGCCTCGTCGGACGAAGAACCTATGTTTGACGCCAAAAGGGCGCGACACATTGCCAGCCGACAGGTGATGCGGAATGCACGACGAGGTGTTCCTCCCCCCCTGCATCCGAATACAGTTGTGGGAGCCAGCGCAACTGCCTCATTCCACCAGTCTTCCATCCCCAAATGGCCCCACCATGAGCTAGCCGCACCGGCAAACTCAGACCCTCAGGTCATGAATCATTGGTACGACTATGTACCAATGACCTGTAGAGATTTACGTTCACAGGCGCTTTTTCGGCGTCTAAGTGCGCGAAGTGGGACGACGAGCGGCGACGGGAAGGAGAGCGAACGGGCGCGTTTGCAGCACGAAAGGAGCGACAATAGTGGGGGGAAGGGGAGAAAGCAAACACGTAAGGCGTGCGTAGGCGGGCGGGCTGCATACATAAAGGGCCTGTGCGCCACCATCCGCGCGATCCCGAGAGATGCGCGCGAGCTCGCTTGTTAGTGCCAAACACAACATGACCCAAGAAGAAGCGCGTCAGATAATTGACGCCGCGCACACCGACATGGGTCAAGCCAGGCACCGGATCCAACACCTGCTGGCACAGATTAACGCCAACCCCGCACTAACTAGTGTGCAGGGCTTACAGGTGTTAGCCAGCAGCTGGCAAAACCCTGACCGGGCCAATCCCATGGCCGACCAGCCTCACCCGGCGGCGTATACGCCCCCGGGGATGATTCCTACCAGCACGGCTCATCTGCCAAGGCCAACCACACAAAGGGACTGCCTGATTGCAGGACGGCTCTACCGCCCACTTCCGCAG
The DNA here is from genome assembly GCA_022606055.1 of Trametes gibbosa. Classification (NCBI taxonomy): domain Eukaryota; kingdom Fungi; phylum Basidiomycota; class Agaricomycetes; order Polyporales; family Polyporaceae; genus Trametes; species Trametes gibbosa. Next base: position 182,062 of record JABYQJ010000043.1, on the reverse strand, counting down.
TCCCGGCTGAAGCTCAGCCAGCCGCGAGCAGACACCACCGCGATGGAGCTCCGCGAGTAGATGTGGAACTATCCGACATCTATCCCATCGTGGATGACGGTAGCCCCCGACGGATGACCGCAGCTGGTCCACGTCGAATTCCACCAAATGGGCCATTGTCCATTAACACGACAAGTGGCCCCTGTCGATCAAGGACGGTGGCTCGCCCTGACAAACGTATTGTTCTCGGTGCCCGGACTATACCGCCATATAGTCACCACCGGCCAGTACCCCATCAGCCCTTCCAGCACGATACTGGCATATCCGGGCAGCTTCGCAGAGGACGCACTGTCCCTGTTCCACGTTGCACTCTGGTACGCCCGACTAGGCATTACCGTCGAGTGGGCTGACGAGCACTGCGACGTGGCTATGTGCTCGCATGCCAGTCATAAAGGACTCACACCCAGGGAAGCCAATTTGGTTCTCCCCAGGATCCAATCTGTTGCAGAAGTGGTCACTGTACCACTTCCGCAGAATCTTAACTTAGTGGCGGCTAACCCGTCGACCGCTACCATTGAAAACCCCGCGGCTGACCTCGCTCCTCCCCCCCAGTTCATCCGTCAAGCGACAGCATGGAGTCTTAACGAGGTCCGAGCCGACGACGGGAGAATCTAGACAATGACGGTGCTTCAGTGGGAGAAGAACTCATAGGTTGCATAGCTAGGTACCTAGACAATGACTACATGGAATCAGCATATGGACATATAGAGACAGAAGCTACAGAAGTACTCACCGGTGCTTCAGTGGGAGAAGAACTGAAGCACCGGTCGGGGGGACGCACGGTATATCTGAACGCGCGCACGAGGCGAACGCGTGAGCGGGATTGTCCGAGATATGAGGAACGAGGCAAGGAAACATAAGCGCCTAAGAGCGCGACTACCATAAGGAGAGAATGCATGTCATACGGTGCGCAAGCGTACGTCGACGCTTGTTATCCAACACTCCCCCTCAAGCGAGACGAAGTCCAAGGAGCGCGGCGAGCATCGCAAGACGCGGGCGTGCGAGTGCCTTTGTGAGGATGTCGGCGACCATCTCGTTGGTTGGACAGTACTCAAGAGCGAGCGTGCTGTCGGCGACGTGAGAACGAATGAAATTATATCAAATGTCGATGTGCTTTGTGCGTGGGTGGAAGACGTCGACATTGCGGATGAGCTTGAGGGCGCTTTCATTGTCGCAGTAGAGGACCGTTGGACCGCAGATGGGGGTAGTGAGCTCGGACAGAAGACGGCGCAGCCACAGAGCCTCGCGCGAAGCGTCAGAGGCGGCGATGTACTCGGCTTCGGTCGTGGACAGCGCGATAATAGGTTGCTTGTGAGAGCACCAGGTGATCACGCCGCCCGCATACAGGAACGCACAGCCGGAAATTGAGTGCTGATGTGCTTGCGAGCCCCAGTCCGCATTGGTGTATCCGACAAGTCCGTCCGACGTCGAGCCAAACATTAAGACATAGTCGCGCGTGCCCTTGAGATAGCGCAGCACGCGCTTCGCGGCTTCCCAATGAATAGTTGCCGGGTCCGCCATAAAGTGCGCGAGCGTGGAGGTGGCAAACGAGATGTCAGGACGCGTGGTCACAGCTGCGTACATGAGTGAGCCGATCAGCTGTGCATACGGCCGGTTGCGCATTTCAGCACGTTCGTCGTTGTCGAGAGTGTAGTTGAAGAGGTTGGTGTGCGGATCAAGCGGGACCGAGACGGGGCGTGCGTCGGTCATGTTGAAGCGAGTAAAAAGAGTGTTGATGTACGCGGCTTGCGAGAGAGAGATGGTGCGCGCAGAACGGTCGTGTCGAATTTCGTACCCAAGAAGCCAGCGGGCTTCGCCAAGGTCGACGATTTCGTAGCGCTGAGCGAGCTGGGCCTTGAGGCCGGTCATGAGGAGCTTGCTGTTTGTGACGAGGAAGCAGTCATCAATGTGGATGACGATGATGATCACCACGTCTTGAGTGATGAGATGGAAGACTCCTGGGTCGTACTCGCTGCGTGTGAGACCGATCTTGCTCATGAGAGCGCAGACGACGCGGTACCAGAGCAGGCCGGCTTGCTTAAGACCGTACAGTGCCTTCAAGAGTCGCCAGACGTGCCGCTCCTTGCCGGGGACTTCAAAGCCGGGTGGTTGACACATGTAGATTGTTTCATCGAGTGGGCTGTTCAAGTAAGCGTTCTTGAAGTTGATGACGTCTGTTTCCCAGCCGTGCTTGGCAGCGAGAGCGAGGACGAGCCGGAACGAGGACGCGTGAGCAGTTGGTGATGCGGTGAGCGTGTAGTCGATACCATAGACCTGCAAAAAGCCTTGCACGCAGAGGTGTGCCTTGTACTTGACAACCTCGTTGTGTTCATTGCGCTTCTTGCGACAGACCCAGACAGCGCCGACGACATTGGCATTGGGAGGTCGCTCGACAAGCTCGTATGTCCTGCACTGATTGATTTGTGTTAGCTCATTTCGCATCGCCAACGTCCACTGCTCCTTCTCAGGTCCTGCCATTGCCTCACGGTAGGTCGGCTCGTTGTCTGAGCCCAAAGCAGCGAGCGCAAAAAGCGGAGAGTCGAAAGGAGTTGTGTCCTGTGTGGTGCCGTCCTCGAGCTCCCCCTCGCCCTCCGTCTCCTCCCAGAACTCGGCTGCGAGCTGCGCGTCTTCGCCAAGGATGGACGGCGGAACACGCTGAGCTCCTCGACCGCCAGTTGTCCCGATGCCAGCCTGAAGATTGCGAACCCAGGCGGAGGGTTTGCGTTCACGCTTCAGACGGCCCTCCACGACTGGTTCTGCCGGTGCCTCAGGCACGTCTTGCTCAGCGACTATGGGCTTGAGCGACGTCTGCTCCTGAGAGGCTTTTGGCGATGGCGAAGGCCCTGAGGGTGGCGTGGTCTTGAGAGTCTTGGGTTTCCGGGTGGATGGAGGCGACGATGAAGATGAGGGTGAGCTGGGAGAGGTAGAAGGCGAGTTGGGCACGTTCAGGACACTGCCGGAGGTCGGCTCCCCCTCGGACTGTACGTGCACATCTATGAGTGCCTCGGGGTCAGGCTCAAAGTGGACATCGCGCTCAATAGATACCGTGCGGCGGTCTGGCCAATAGATCTTGTGCCCCTTGCTTTCGAGGCTGTATCCGATCCACTGGCCGGCCTTTGACTTGGGATCGAGCTTGCCGGTGTTCTGCTGCAAGATCCAGCACTTGGCTCCGAAGCGAGGGAGATGCGAGAGATCAGGCTTTTGACCAGTCGCGACCTCATGTGGCGTCATGCCGGGTGTGTTCTTGCCTGATGTGCGGTTCCGTAGCCAGCAGGCGTGACGAATGGCCTCACCCCAGAGAAACTTCGGGAGTTGGGTGTCGAACAGGAGGGCGTGACCGTGCTCGGCAAGCGTGCAATTCAGCCGCTCTGCCTTGCCGTTCTGCTGCGGTGAGTCGTGTACGGTTAGCCGGCGAGTGGTGCCGTGCTTCTCGAGGTGCTCAATGAACTCGCGGCTTGTGTACTTGCCTCCACGGTCGCTCTGGATCGTCTTGATCTCCTGGACACCGCGGTGCAATTTGACCCATGCCTCGTATGCCCGATAGCGACTGAGAGCCTCGCTTTTCGTCTGCATGAGGGAGACGAAGGCCTTGTCAGCGTGGTCGTCGAGGAAGGTAATAAAATACTCCTTCCCATCCCACGTGCGTACCTGTGCTTTACCCCACACGTCCGTATGGACGCGGTCACCGTACGCCTCAGCGCGCGGGCTCGAGCGCTCCTTCGGGAAGGGCTCTCGAGTCTGCTTGGCCTGGACACAGACCTCGCAGAAGTCGACTTCCGCTGCGTTGAGTTCGATGCCGGTGACAACCCCCTCGGAGACCATCTTCCGGAGGGTCGGTGGGTAAGCATGCCCCATCCGTCGGTGGAACTCGAGCTGCGACATGGCTGCGGCTGCCGCTTCGGCTACTCGCGCTTCGGAGCTTGGTTGCACACCTGACAGGGGATACAGGCCACTGTGGTCGGTGATGACAGGGAGGGAGGTTCCAGCAGGTTTCGTAATGTGACAGCCGTCCCACTCAAAACGGACCTGAAAGCTGTTCTTGACGAGCTGACTGACGGACGTGAGAGCGATGGGCATCGCAGGAGCGTAGAGGACATTGTGCAACATAAAATCAATGTTGTGTCTGCCGTGGCGAATGGCGACGCGCACGTCTCCCTCGCCGGTTGCGTAGAAGACTCGTCCGTCTGCGGAGTTGATCGGAATGGGGGTAATTAGGCGGAGAGTGGTAAAGTTGCTGCGGTGAGGGTCGAAATGGCGGGATGCACCCGAGTCGACCAGACGAGTGTGCGGTGTCGGCTTGAGGGGACTTGCTGAGACCTTTGCAAAGTCCGTGGCGACCAGACACGCGGACTCGTCCCAGAACGTCACGTCGGCGAGAGTCTGCGGTGTAGGATCACTCACAGCCGAAACCGACACGGCGGCAGCCTTTGCAGACTTGTTCTCCTGCCTCTCCTCCTTTCCCTTTCCCTTCTCATCCGACTTCTTCTTCCGCCCTCGACGCTTTGGACCCTGACCCTCTTTCCCGCCGCCTTTACTCCAGCACTCAGCCTTTGTATGCCCCTCCTTGTTGCAGTTGAAGCATTGCATGCCGCTTCGGACAGCAAGCGCCGACGTGCTCGACTGCTCCCCTTCAAGCGCGTGTTCGTCGCGCGCGATGTCGTTGATCGCAGTAAGGAGGGCAGTCGTAGTGATGGATGTCCCGGTCGCTTGAGCAGACGCGAGGATGGCACGGACGGCGGGGCGGTATGAAAGAGGGAGAAGGGCGAGGACATGAACCTTGTACTGCTCGTCGGGGAGCGTGCCTCCGGCGGTAGCGTACTCGGAGCGAAGCTTCGCAAGCTGGGTGAGGACAGGCCGAGGGTCGGCGCCTTCGTCGCACTTGAAACGCTGAATCTGCGCAAGGATGTTCACCTGCACGAAATCGCCTTGATTGTCGTAGCGCGAAGTCACAATGCGCCACATGTCGACGGCGCGCATGAGTGTGAGAACCTCGAGCTTGAGCGACTCCGGGAGCGTCTGGAAGAGAAGCGTCTTGATTGTCGCGTGATTGGCCGTCCACTTGTCTAGCGCGGTCTCGTACCGTTCGTCGGCATCGGAGTCCACTCCGGGGGCGCTCGTAGGTGTCGGCATGCGCTCCCGACCTTCAAGATATCGACGGAGACCCTTCGCATGGACGGCGGTAAGGAACTGGGCTTTGTAGAGCACCCAGTTGGAGCCATCTTCGACGAGGAGCGGGATCTTGAGACTGGTGGTTGAGCTCAGATCCGAGTGTGTCAAGAGAGAGGTGAGATTGGGGGTGATGTGCTGAATGTCGGCCATTTTGCGGAGCAGCAGGGCTCATAACCTCTTAACGAGGTCCAAGCCGACGACGGGAGAATCTAGACAATGACGGTGCTTCAGTGGGAGAAGAACTCATAGGTTGCATAGCTAGGTACCTAGACAATGACTACATGGAATCAGCATATGGACATATAGAGACAGAAGCTACAGAAGTACTCACCGGTGCTTCAGTGGGAGAAGAACTGAAGCACCGGTCGGGGGGACGCACGGTATATCTGAACGCGCGCACGAGGCGAACGCGTGAGCGGGATTGTCCGAGATATGAGGAACGAGGCAAGGAAACATAAGCGCCTAAGAGCGCGACTACCATAAGGAGAGAATGCATGTCATACGGTGCGCAAGCGTACGTCGACGCTTGTTATCCAACATGGAGGTCAAGGAGGGCGAGGCCACCACCACCACCACCGCCCCGGTCACCAAAATTGGTGACGTCGGGGCTTGTTGAGAGACCCAAGGAGGGCTGGGAGGTGATGCCCCCCCTCCTTATGACCAAGCTACGTCCATGGCGCCGTGAACCTAATTGGTTCCCCACCCATGATACCACCATTCCGTCGGTTGCCAGCCCCAACCCATCAAATACCGGCTCATTCTATCCTGCCCACTGATTACCGGTGGTATTCTATCCTCTCAGACCCCTGGTCTCTGACCGTTGTGGTCGTCGCGCGCGGTCCGTACACCAGACGCAGGGTCCCCTATCGGGAGGCCCCTACCATGAATCATCGAAGGCCACGACAACTTCAGTGTACTTTAGGCGTAACGGCCACTGCTATTTGTGGCCCCTAATCATATTGTACCATTACATTACATTACGACCTTGGATCAGGTCTAGTAGGGGAGAGTGTAAGGAGCATGTATTCTGCGCTCCTACAACCTCATTAGTAGTGCGAGATGCGCTACTAATAATTATAATACTATATCATTGTACACGCGTGCCTAATAGCACGTGGATAGCTGATTGTATGTAATATCACCACATACGGTGCACCGAGTATTCGGAACTCGGGCGCCTGGTGGAGGGTAAGTCCTTACTACCCTCCACCATCCCTACGAGTACGCTGAGCCCAAATACGAGCCCGGACCAGAGTACCCAAGGGATTGGAGCCCAGTAAGGCACCCAACCCGTCACTTTTACAATTACTGAGGGGATGTATGCAATATGATGTGCAGCAAACTCTGTAGGCATCCCACGTATGTATTTAGACAGTGCATCAATATACAGATAGATTGGCCAAAGGGACGTGGACCCGAATGAGCTTAGATGAGTGGCATCTGACCAGAACATTATGGGGATGACACCATATTCGACTCCAGCTGCATCCTTGGGGTTTCATGGCTTCACCTGAATCTTAGCATGCTCGCATAGCATAGTGTTTGTGTTGAATGTGTCTGTAAAAACTCGAACTGGATCTGGGTGTGGTAATGAGGACTGAGAGTGTGGCAAGCCGTTGCCTGCCCCGTGCTCATCCTGTAGGGGAGGCTGCCAACTGAGAATGTGCGGGATCCAGTGGTATGCGTGTGTGAAGTGTTGGTCAGTGGCAACACCAAGAAGAACCTCCAGAAGGCGTCTATAGAAGAGGCCTTGGATAGTTGCAGTCGGTGCCTGATCTTCGGAGGGATACTTTGCGCGTGTTTTTGGTAACAGGATCTTGAGAGAGCCTTGATGCCATCCGTTGTCCATGGAGAACACGCCGTTCAGGCCGGCAAAGTCATCGACTGTATCCTGAGCCTGCTGTGCACTAAAGCCCCCCCCCCCCCCAAGGTGATCAAGTGAGAATCCTTGTGAACGCAGAACATCGAGGAGGTCATTGAAGTCCTCCTTTGACTTCGTGTGAGACGAGTTGTAAAACCAATCATAGAGTCGGAATTGAGACTGATTGGGAAAGGGACCGACCCCAGGTGTCTCTGGCTGTGCCTCAAGACTTGTAGCCCAATTCCTGGAAAGCCAGAAGATCTTCTTGTAACGCGGAAGAGTTGGATTGAACTCGTCAAATGGTGCCATGGGGGTGTTGTTCTGCGGGGCTGGCTCTGGGGCTTCTGGGTCCCGCTGAACAGGGCAAGAGTATGTTCTGTAGACACCAAAGCCATCGGCATCCATCTCCCAAACCTCATCATCGTCGGGTGCATCCTCCACAGTAGGTGAGCAATAGCGAGGAGGGGAGGGGATCAACTCTGCTTCTGGGTAAGCTGCTGCAACATGGGCAGGGAGCTCACCAAGATTTGATGGAATGAAGTCATTGAAACGCTTGGGGATGTGTACTACACGACCTGAACGTGTTTGGGCAGGTACAGGAGGCATGGGGGGAGGAGAAGGCGGGTGGAGCTAGATACATGCCCGAGGATTAGTTGAAGACAAGTATATGGTGGATGTAGTACCTCTGGGAGCGGTTCAGCTTCATTGTCATGCATCCTGGCTCATTTTCTTGTACGTCCCTCCTCATCTGATCCACCAGAGCTATCCGACAATGTCCAGGAGGTAAGAGCATTGTTAAATGCTGCCACGCGGTGTCTGCAAGTGTTGAGGTGAATTCCAAGGCCATGTCTTTTATCAAATGCTGCATGGCAGCCTGGAGCATAGCACTTATACATAGCAGAGCAGCCAGAGAGATATTTGGCAGCGGGAAGGACGACTCGGAGACCGCTTGGACACAGAAATTGTAAAGTACAAAGTGCATCGCGCATGAGCATCAGGAAACGCGAATATCTCCAGCCGGCCCGTGAGGCACCGGACGGAGCCGATGGAGCCGCGGAGATCTGGCTCCGTGCATCTCCGGATGGAAATGCCGGTCTCCATCCAGCGTGCGTCGGAGACCAGCCGGGCTCGCGAGATTGACCTAGCTCATGCGGGTTTTTGGTATTTGGGTGTGGTACGGCCCCCGCGAGCTGGCGCATGTGCACCGACAACATTGGAGCCAACAGTGGAGTCCGGACAAACCGTCGAGGGAGGCCCACGGAGATGCACCCTCCGGACGGAGACAACATCTCCCTTTGGGTCCTGCCGGAGCGCCCGGAAACCTATATCCGTACGGAAATTTCCCACTTTCCTGATGAGGCGCACGGGCAGCGCAGGGTCCGCGTACGCAGGGTGCTGCGGGACAAGCACCATGTTCGTCCCCAGGTTCATCACAGCGGTCTTGAATGCGCCGGGCTCGATCATAGCGACCTAGGGGGGAACCAGAGTCAGCGGGGCGATGATCTGATGTTGAATCGTGCATGCTAGATACTCACCTTGATGTTCCACGCAGGGTCGAGTTCCTGCGCGAGCGAGTCGCTGAACCCTTCAAGGGCTGCAAGGCAAGCCATCTTCAGCCTGAATGACGATTGGCGACAGAGACGATGCTCACCGTGTTTAGCAGCGTTGTAGAACGCGATAGCGGGAGCGCCCCCAAGACCAAACATGGAGCTGTTCTGGAGCAGAAGCCCGCCCTGTGGCTTGTTCTCCTCCCGGAAGAACCGCACCACACGCTGCAAGATGTGTACTGCGCCCACAAGTTCATCTCGAGGAGCGGCCGCACAACCTCGTCGGGCATGGCTTCGCTCTTGCCAACTGCGACGTAGCCGGCGTCGTCGAACACGATGTCGACCCGGCCAAACGCTGCATTTGCCGGTGCAAAGGCCGCGTCGATTTGCGCCGGCTACATCACGTCGAGCTGCACGATGCGCAGGCGCAGTGTGGGGCATTTCACGGCGAGGTCATCGAGCGTAGCGGGCTTGCGGAGCGTTGAAACGACCTTGCCAACGGTCTGTCGACCAAAGCCCGTGGAAGACCCGGTGACTATGCCGGAGCAGGTGAGCATGGATCCGGGCGCTGTTTGATAGAATAGCACTCACTGAGCCAGACACGCGAAGTAGACATGTCTTGGGTCTGTTGCTCAGGTGGTGGGTGGGTAATTTCTGGCTATTCATAGTTCGCAGACGACGTGGTTGGGATGCTGAACACGCAATTCAGCCTGTCCATACCGGATTGAGGGATCGGGTCCGGATTAGACTGCGGTGAAAGCCAGCGAGGATGGTCGTGGGATGCGGTCCACGCCTCGCAGCCTCGAGTGAGGATCGCCTTCTCAGGAAGTGCTGATAAGGAGGCGAGAGCCGCAGACGAGGGATAGGTGTGCGACAGATAGCCAAAGTTTTTACCGAGCACGCGAGATGAGTAAGCTGAACGAGAGCTCTGCCACGATTCAATGCGTAGTAATTGGTGTACCTGAGGGAGGAGAGCAGAATTCCGGAGACGTTGCACGCTATGGCAATGGATCCGGAGGGTGTACTAACATCATCAGTCAGGCTGCCAGATAAGGAATTGACCACTTTACATAACCCTCGCTCTGCCATGCCAAAATAGAATGCTCGAGAACATCGTCCAAGTCGTGGAAGTCGTTGAGATGAAAGTTGCACAACGACTGGGAGACACGGCACCGCCACGACATTTCTGGTCTCTTCCCTCCTAGACGCCGCTCACTCTCGGCAACTATTACTCTGGTCTCTATTTGAAGTTGGCTCATGCGTATGTCCCTCAAGCATCTACCTGCATTCGTCATAGTCCGGAATATAGTCAGAGATTATGCTACAGTACTCGTAACATGCCACATCACTCACCGTTCACCGTCTGCTCCTTCCCACGAGTATCACCCGCGGGCTTGCCATTCGCTCTCATGAAACACTCTCGAACGTCTCAAGAAGTGCCGGTATATCAAGACCAACAACGACTCACTCTGCTTCCACTATTTCTGCCAACATAGTCCCACGAGGTCTGGGGATATGGTACGTCCACCTCAACGGTCACTACTTCCTCTTGACGGGTTTCACGCGCAGCACACCTTCTTTTTCGACCTGTGAGCACGCCTTATCCGACGTTGTAGATCGCTTCTGCTATTCCCACCCGTCTCAAGTCGCCCTCTACTGGCATGCCCGGGTGTCCGAGCACCCCGGTTCGCGTACGGCGTGGGCGTTCATCGTAGACGAGGATGCGGTATCACCCGCGCCAGTACAATCTCGCGCCAGGAGAGCGGACGACGTACGCAGGATGCCCGCCACGGACAGTCAGATAAAGAGCTTGTCCGTCGGCGGCGCGCCGCCCGCATCCTGAGCCCTGACACCCTCGGGCCCTGGTATCCCGGTTTCGAACATTTTCGGCGCGCAGGATCGCAGCGTTATTCCCCTTGCCTTATGTCTTCTTCGATCGTCACCGCGGGGTTGAGCAGGCTCATGCCTCGCACATCGATGACCGCGGTCGGCGTCAACCTGGCGCTGGCGTGCATTGAGAGTTTGTTGTACGGCATGTTCTTCGTCCTCGCCATGACCTCCCTCGCGGTCCTCGTCGGCCGCCACACGAAACGCTCAAGCAGCTACAGCGGCCGCACGGGCTGCAGATCCGACCGTATATGGACCTCGCCGCTCTTTGTCGCGACCATGCTCCTGCTTGCGACGGTGACCTCGGTGCGTGCCCGTGCTTGCGTCCTCATTTCCCCCGCATCGCTTATTGAGGAGTCTCGTTTCCGACTGTTGACAGCATTGGCTCATCACCGTGCGGAGGGTGTTCGACGCTTTCTTGTACTACGATGGCGGGCGCGCACCGATGGCGTATTACCTGACCGTCGAGGCGCCGACGCAGGTGATCGGAACCGCCTTCGTCGTCGCCTCTGTCATCGTGGGCGACATCATCCTGGTACGTTTGGGCTACTTTTACCGCTTCGTCTCGCCCATTTTGACGTGACTGCATTCTAATCGACAGACATACCGCATATGGACCATCTGGGACCGTCGCTGGACGTTGATCATCTTCCCGACGCTTTGCACCCTGGCGTACACCGGTGAGCACCTACTACGTGCCGTTCTCACGAGTCTAGAGTGCTGAGAAGTATACCGCGTATGTAGCCCTGGGTTTCAGCATGGTGCAGCTGTTCGCTTCGTATGCTCCCATGGAGAGCATTTTCATGACCGCCGCCCGCCGCCGCGTCATCACGACGTCGGCGCTCACTCTTGCGTACGTCTCTGCTTATAGCGTTCAGATGGCTTGTTCTCACGTGTGCGGATCTAGAACGAACCTTTATGGAACTGGTGTGTACCCTTCCTGGAGAACTTTAGATGTGAGCTGACGGTAGTCGTGCGCTGTAGGAACAATTGCATACCGGATATGGTCGAGTAACAGAGCGATGAAACATGGCCACACTTTCGGAGGCGTAGGCCTTACTGTCTCGGTATGTTGTGCCGTATGTGGCTCTCGCCCGCCAATGAACTCACACCCCCCATGCAGGAGGCCCTCGTCATCTTCATCGAGAGCGCCGCCTTCTACACGTACGTCGCGTTCGTCCTAGTCTCCATGCCAAGCACACCTCATATGATCGCACTGCGCAAGGTTCTGGACGCTCTTCTTCGTGGTCTCCTTCTCCGCGAACTCGCTCCTCGAGCAGTTCGCGTTCCACTGTATCCCCGCCGCCACCGGCATCTCCTTCATGCTCATCGTCGTCCGCGTCGGGCTCGGCTTCCACTGGTCGCAGATCACCGCGCTCAGCGCGGGCCCGGCGGGGACGGGGCTCATGCACCACGGGAGCGCGCACTCGCGGCGGCCGTCAATGCGCAAGCCGGCGCTCGCGTACCCGGCGCGTGCGATCACGCTGAACGTGACGCGCACGATAGAGCAGGAGACGGACTATGCGCTGCGGATGCCGCCAGAGCTGAGGCAGGCAGATGCGGACGCGGACGCGGAAGCTGCGGAGATGTGCTAAGTCTCCGAGGGTGGGCAGGTTATCCGAATTTGGACATAGATGGGGGCGGGAGAATGACCGAACTTTTGCGTATGTGTGTGCCAAAGAGAAGCGCGGAGGGGACCGGACGTATAGGGTCGCTTGCTCGCGAGCTGCGAGAAGCGGGCGCGTTAGTTATGCCAGATGACGTCTGGTCCGCCCCTGGACTCATCCCAAGCATTTAAATTTCCCAGTGCGTTGTCAATGCCGCGACCTGTATCTGTACAAGAAAGAGCCCGTGAATGGAGATAGATGGTTACGCTGCTGCGTAGAAGCAATGCCTGTTCGTCGAGATACAGTTGGTTTACCTCCGACGCCTCGGACAGCAATGTCATCGGTTTGGCAGACTAGGCTGGTTCTTTGGGATCTGGGCCGCATCATATCACGTTCGAAGATATAATGGACAGCGGCCTTCAGGGCGTACGCATCTCAGAGAAGGAAGACGCGGCGTATCAGCAACAGAAGTGAGATGCAACGGCACGACGCAGCACCTCATACACGCACTTCCTGATCCATCGCGATGCAGAAGGAAAAGTGTCCTCTCAATCCATTCTCGGGGATGTATTTGCATGAGGGCTTCGTGAACTTGATCATAAGAATGCATCAAGGTCGAAGGACGGCGAGGCAGGGTGGTGAGAGACGACGTCGACTGAGGCTGGTCATGGGTCTCGTTCATTTTGTTTTAGTTACATCCGTAGCGCTTTAGCACAGGCGTTACGGGAAAAAATGAGGTGTCAGTGAGCTTGTGTCATTAAATCTGCAGGAGGGTACACGCCCGGATGAGGAATGTATCTCAGGATATCACGCGCGCTCGATATTTGTTGGTATCGGGCGGCTCTCCCCTGGATATTTGCGCCGAAACGTCGGCTGGATATTGTAAGGGCAACATCGACGCGATATCGAGGTGTAGATATCCCTCTGAGACAGACCTGTATATCATACAATATACGCGTGGTCTCCTTAGATATTTTTTTCTGCATATAACCTCAATATCATGTTGTAAATCTCTGCTGATGTCTTGCACCAATCCACGGCTGATATCCTGCACAAAACACAGGATCTATGGTGTGGCTCAGGCGGAGAGCTATAGATTGGAATGCTCGAATCAGGGATAACCTGATGGATTACAGGTATACTATGGAACAACATGTAGCATACATGCAGGGTGGTACCGGAAAGAGTAGATGGGGCAAGATAATAGTGGCAGAAGAGACTTGAACAATAGTGACGTACCTCTTCGCGAGCCTGGTCATCCATGATGTCTACTCCATCTGTGATTGCTAATGATAGCAATGTGACTGAAAGGATGAGAGTGTATACATGCTGGGTGGCTTCGGTACGGATATGGAGACTTGCAGAGGCTGGGCGCAAAAAGATATAAGTTGGCCGGGGATTGTGTGACAGTGTGAGCTACTCACCACTGTGCGCTGGCATGATAGAGACCAATAGACCTTGCAGCACAAATGGAATATGGTACAATGAGCGATATGGCAGGAGGAAAGCTTAGATTCAAAGCATGTCGGCGGGAGATGGGTGGTTGTTGTCAGCAGGCGCTGGGCGCTGGATAGTGGCGAGCGGTCGGAGGTCCCAGACCCACGTGACGTGTGGACTTCATGTTCTGAATTTGCGCGCAGGCTCATCCTGCCACCAGCTCGAGGGTTTTGGCAGGTTAAACATCATATCAGGCTCAGTATAGTTTTGTTGCATGTGGTCTGCAACCTATGTGTCTCAAGCTTTCCCATTTGACATATACTATCAACCATAACGTGGATCCACATACAACCCCATGGGCACACAGCAGGGCAAACATCTATAGAGGAGGTCTCCGGTGAATAGCTACCAGCTGATCTCGAGAGTGTCTTTCTGACGAGATATCCGGGCATAATTGGCCCTATATCAGACGGATATGATACCCGCCACCAAGCCGGTCTCTGGCGGGAGATATCTAAGGATGTCTGCAAAGAATGCTATAGGATATCTAATCCCAAATCTCCGGGCAATGCCCGGCCGTCATCGGCGTGGCATCAATTGCATCGCCCGTAGATATTGGCCGCCGAGATATCGCTCGGATCTCCCGTTGAACTGGGCGTGTAGGTCAATTCTATCTTCAAGATGAAGACAAGCACTGTTCGTAGTGAAGCGTGTTATTTGCCACCGCCGCAATATGTTCATATCTCTTACATAATTAAAATAACCTCTATCCTATATCGCTCGCGCGGCCTGTTCTGCAAAATCGAACATTTCAATTTCTATCTTGTGCTGCGCTACTTGTACCATGTCTGGTCAAATCTGTGAATCTGCGACAGAGACTTGCATGTGCGCCCTATGATTTTCATATCCCTGGAATGCGAGGCCAAAGATACGCAGGATCTGGTAAGGTTCAACAGTCATAGATTGCGTAATGCCCATTGAACCATTCACACGAACCCAGGCAACAGCTTCCGAAATTGTCTTCCACCTGATGCATCGCCATGCCGTATGGTAGATGGACTGTTCCTCGGGCACAGGTGCACAGCTCAGCCATCCGATGTGGGACAGAGAGACACTGTAAACGGCCGCACTCCAGCTATCAACTGTCGTCGTTCGCAACTCTATTCTCGGAGCGGGATGCTACCGCATATCCGAGACTAATGAACGCATGTTACTAGCCCGTCGATGTCACCCTCGAGGCTCACGCAGCAACACATTCTGAGTTCTGACGTGGCGGTGAGTGGCGTAGAATCCACGCATGCGTCCATCCCACCGTTTAACGTCGCTTCACGGGCCGATATCTCTCCTCAGCTCCCGTTGAAGCTCCGAGTAAACCCAGCACTTGGAAGACGAAATGGAACAGAGAGCTCGAATGGTACTGTACAGCAAGTAGGCGGACGCTCGGGCACCAGCAGAGTGGCTGCGATCCGGGATCCCCTTGGGCGACAGATGGAAGCGTGACCGTCAGCAGCGGCGGAAGCACCGTCCCTGATACTCTCATACAACCGCCCCTTCTCCGTCGCATGGCCACCGCACACACACACATATAATAGCCGTCGATGGGGGTTCAGGCTGTTGGTCGCGCGCTCGCTCCTCGACGAACATGCTCTCTGCGATAAGCGTCAACTTGGCTTTGACGTGCGTCGAGAGCGCGTCCTTCGGCATCTTCTTCGTTCTCGCGGTCACCTCGCTCGCGGTGCTGGTCGTCCGCCATAGCAACGGCAGCGCCTCCCCCCCGTCCTCCGAGAGGATATGGGCTTCTCCCCTTTTCATCGGGACTGTCCTTTTGCTCATGACAGTAACCGCCGTAAGTCCCCTCCGGGAGCCTTCTCAGAGATCGCGTTAATCCTGGCGAATCCAGCATTGGATCATCACGGTACGAAGACTATTCGAGGCATTCCTCTACAACGACGGTGGAGCGAACCCAGCAACATATTACATGACTGTAGAAGCACCGACCCAGGTCGCTGCGACAACGTTCGTGGTCGCCTCGGTGATAGTCGGCGACATCATCTTGGTGAGCGGTCCCACACCTTGTCCTCTCTCCCATGCCTAATGCTCGAGTCATTTACCAACCCTGGAAGACATACCGCATATGGGTAGTCTGGGATCGGCGCTGGTCCCTGATTGTCTTCCCAATACTATGCACTCTCGGATATGTTGGTGAGTAGCGCCCTGTGCAACCTGAGAGCGCTCGCTTAACGCGTGCATTATACAGCCATGGGCGTCAGCGTCATTCAACTGTATGCAACGTACAAGCCAAATGAAAGCCCATTTGTGCAGGCTGCCCAGCGGCGTATCATCACGACAGCTGCATTGACTCTTACGTAGGTTTCCCCGCTTTATCTCTTGTTGTACCAGCTAAGACTTCATTGAAGCACGAACATCTATGGAACTGGTACGTGTGGCTGAATGCCTTTAGAGGCTGTAGACCTACCCTTCGTCATGATCTAGCATCAATATCATATCGAATATGGACGAGCAACCGAGCGCTGAAGAACGACAATGACGCTTCGGGGATGGGCTTGTCGGTACAAGCTCTCACTCCTCTCGACCCGATTTACACGACCTCATACCCCCCTTAGGAAGCACTCGTTATATTTATCGAAAGCGCTGCGCTCTACACGTACGCCGCCTCCCATCCCGCTGACATCCCGCGACTCACATGGCCTCCGTCTTAGCACATGGACGCTCTTCTTCCTGCTCTCTTACTCCGCGAACTCGCTCCTCGAAGCGTTCGCGTTCCACTGCATCCCCGCCGCAACCGGCATCTCCTTCATGCTCATCATCGTGCGTGTCGGGCTCGGATTGCACTGGTCGCCCGCCATCACAAGGAGTCTCGACCTCCACGTGTCGACGTCAGTCGCCGTGCGCAAGCCGCCGCCCTGCGCACCGCGCATGGTCTCGCTCAACGTGACAAAGACAGTCGAGCGCGAGACGGACTTTGCGCTGCGGCGCGCCCCAGAGAAAAGGCGGGAGGTGGACGTGGAACTGGCAAAGTACAGTTCAGCAGAAGTGTGATATTGCTTAAAATGAAGATAAATGCAATGTGTCCGCTATTTTACGTGTCGTGTGCATGTCCCCCAGTTAGACAGCATTCTTGCGCAGGAATCTGTACACTCGCCGACTCCTCGGCGGATGCGGTTGTAGGTCGATCAGACCGTGAGTGCGCGTCCGGGCGACCGGGTAGGCGCACTACTAGTCTACCTCTGTTCAGTTCAAGTCCAGTCGAACTACGCTTGGGGAGATCCGCCATAGCCGTGGGCGAGCCTGCGTGTGCTCCGCTTCCTCAATGGAAGTCGCGCTGGACTCGTCTGGAGGTCTTCCAGTCGCACCTGGGGGGGTGGTTGTTCGCGGTAGTCACGATCCCCTGCACATGGAGGGAAGTCGGACAAGCACGCGTTGCAAACGAAGCTTATCTTCAGGGACTGCGGATCCGCCCAGCTAGCAAGGTAATATAAAAACATTCTGCATTGCGAACCCACCAGCGGGTAGTAGTACATAACAAGATTAGAGATGCGATAGGATATACAATCAGACAAACCAGAGTCAGCAGCTCAGATGCAGAGGATCACAACAATCAGGGGAACACCTTCGTCCAGCCCGAGCTTCAGTCTCAGGCCTTCTTCGCCCGCTTGGGGAGCGCCGCCGTCTTGCGGCTGCGTGCGCCTGCCGTGTTGGAGCCTCCCGTCGCCTTCGAGCTTCCTGCCGCGTTAGAGCCTCCCTGGGACACGTTCGAGCTTCCCGCAGTGCCCCGCACAGAGCGCCGGACAGCACGAGAAGAGCCTGCGCCGTCCCCAGTCGACGGCACGGCCGCACCCTTATTGTTGCGCTGCTTCTTGCCAGCGCGCGAGCCTGTGCCAGTGCTAGACGGCAAGGCCTGGTAAGCCACCGTGCCAGCGTCCTCGTTCGTGGAGAGCACCTCGTCCGTCTCTTCGTCTTCGTCTTCGAACCGTGTGCGCGTTCGCTTCTTCTGCTTGTGCGTGGGCTTTGCAAGGTTCGGCCTGTCTATGCTCTTTGCAAGATTGGGCTTGGGAGGCACGAAGGGGATTGCAGCGTCGTCGAGGGGCCAATCATTGCGAGCAATGGCGCTCTCAAACACCGCGAGGACGGTGTCGTAGGTGAGTGTGCACTTCATTTCTAGAGAGAGATATATCGCCGTGTATAAGAGTCCGTGAAGTCCAGAGAGCAGATTTGTCAATGGCGCGTTTTTCTCAATAGTAAGTGGCTTGATCGAACGGGCTGTGACCCAATCATGTTTGACGCTCTTGGCAATGTCATTGTCTCCGTAGATGAAAGTGGCAGAGCAAGCCTCCGTTTTCCGCCAGTGGTCATGCGCAGTGTGTCGGAGCACAATCCACACAAGCACCCAGATGAACGACTCCAGATCATGGTGGGTAGAGTGGATTACATCTGCTGCTTCAGGATTGAGCAGTTCGATAGCCATGAAGAAGTAGGTGCCCTAGAGCCGTCAATGATCAGCAGCCGTCAGGATAATAGATAAACAAGACACTGGCCGTCCTTTCCTTCAGCTCCGTAGCATTCTCGGGCTTGTCTCCGCCCATGTCTTCCACGGGGAGTAGAGAGCGGGGGGCAGTCTGGGATCGGAAGCAGTCGCAGTGCTTGATATGTCGGTCGAGGGCCCGGGGGGTTCTGCGTCATTGAGCTGTAGTCGTAGTCGTGCAAGATTCCGCTGCATGCAACACGCTCAGGCGGCTGGCGTTCCACAATCAGGATGTTGCCGCTGCTGATGTCCCGGTGGAGAATACCGCAATGTTCCTTCAATGACCTGTGTCCTGGAGAGAGCGAGAATAACGTGAGCGGGGACACAGACCAAAGAGATGATGAGAAAGACGTACCACGGATTGCATCGTACATCGCCGTCACAAGCTCCTTCGTGTTCCTGAACCGCATCAGAGGCCGTCCGACGGTGTCAGTGACGATGCGCATGTGGCTACGCTCCCTCGCGCGCATCTTGGGGCCGACCGCGAGTCTCCACGAGTGCGTCTGGTGCATTGGCACAGGGAATATTGGACTGTGGCCCTTGTCAATTGTGGGAGGTTTCTCGTCGGCTTCGTCTTGACCTTCCTGTTCCTGTTCCTCGCCGCCCTCCTCTGCCTGTTTGTTGTCGTTGTCCTCTTCCTCTTCGTCACTGTCATCCGGCTCGTCGATCTCTTTGACGTCTTCCTCCTCCTCCTCTTCTTCCTCCTCTTCTTCCTCCTCCTCCTCTTCTACCTCTGCGACCACTGCAATATCCGAGTCTTCCTCCAACTCCGTGAACACAGACAGCGGAGGGCTGGTGGGCGCAGGCGAGAATTGAGACAACAACCCGTCGGAACACTCAGAAGCTTCACTGCCCGCCGGATCCGCCATCCCAAGCAAATCGTCCTCGCCCTCCCAGGTCTCCCCTTTGGACGCAGCCAGCCACCGCTTGACATCCCTCACACCCATGTCGCAGCCGTGGACGAGCTGGGGGAGACCAATGAGGTCCTCGGCGTTGAGCAGCACCTTGTTCATCCGGTTGTAGAACTCGATCTCGGCTGTGCGCGCATAGCACTGGCGCCAGGCGTCCTTGATGATCCGCAACACGACATCAGGCTGGCCTTTGCTCTCGTCGTGCGCATCCTCTGCAGCCTGCGGCGGCTCCGATCCTCCACGGAGATGGAACCGGGTGTCTTCGACACCCGACCAGACCATAGTCGACCGAGAGAACAGCCGTGCGTTCACGTCGAGCAGCTCGAACAGCACAAACACCGCCGATTTGCCGGCAGCGTCCCACACCTTGACCCAGCAAGCCTCGGCCAAGTCAATCCCGCGCAGCAGTGTCTCCTCCTCAGACCCGAGATGTTCCTTCAACCATTCTCTGTCGTCGGTTGTGAGGTGCCGTACGGTGGGGTCTGCACCGACCACCGCACCAGGACCGCCCTCCCACGGATGGACAAACCGCCAGAAGAACTCTTGAATCGCCCGCAGGCCCTCTTCTGTCTTGATGTTGACTGGAGGCGAGGCGACGGCGCACGCATGGTCGAAACGCACGATGTGGACGACCTCTCCGTAGACCCCGAGCGTGAAGGCCGCGAGGAGTCCGTGTGCAAATATGAGGTTCCGCGCATTCGCTGCGAGCTGGACGAGTTTGTCGATGCAATCGGCGCTCACCATTTTCCTGTTCTTCCTAATCATCTTGAACGGGTCCTTGCTGCTCAGGTCCTTGACCTCGATGGCCATCAAGAACTGGCACCAATGTGGGTGCTTGATCTTCTCATGCAAGGGAAGCACATCGCCGGGCCATGAGACGGCGAGGTCCGGTTTTGACTTGTGGTGACAAAACGCGAACTTCCTGAACGGGAATCGGATGAGCTGCTCGTATCCGCCGTAGAACGACGGCCGTCGGTCCGCAGGAAATCCCGCGACCAGCGCGGTGAACATCTCGAGCTGGAAACGCGCCGGTCAGTATACAACCTGCAGGTGCGGGCAGAACAGATGGGTGGGGACGCACCAGGGGTGTATAGCTCGCTTTCTCCTGTCCCTCGGTCAGCTTGAACTCGGAGGCCATGTTCAGGACATCGGCACCAATGTCAGCAGTGTACGGAGTTTGCAAAGAAAGAAAAGTGAGCAGGTAAGCGTCAATGTCGCCGTCGAAGCTGTGGACATTGTTGAGGGTCTCCTTGCGCCATCCGAGGATCTGGTTTTCCTTCAGCGTGTCTGCATGGGTGTTAGCCTTGTTCGGGGCCTTGGACGCGCGCGGACTCGGGATGCCGCTCATCCCTGAGGAAGAGCCTGAGGCGGAGGGGGAGCCGGTGGAGCTGCACATTGAGCCTGTAGAGATTGACATTTTATACTGTTGTCGTGGTGTTCGTGGTGGTTGTGGTCATGGTTGAAGTTCAAGCTGTGGCTATGGCGCCAGGCGCAAACGAGACAATGGAGGGTGCAGCGTGACAAGCGCCGTCTGCAGGGTGAGGGAGTCAGCACACGGGAACTTCCAGAGGCCCATTATCCTCATCCATGCAGCTAACATGCATGATGCAGCACTCACCGCTTTGCCCTGGCTTGACGTTTGTCTGTGGACTGGCGAGGGTGGAAATGAAATATGACGCCCTGGCTGGACTGAACAAGTCATTGTCAAGCCAGGGATGCTAAGTGATATATGTGGCCAACGTAATAATGTCCTCTTTGTCGCTTTTATGGGGTTCCACAGCGAAAGTGTGCACGCCTCGTTGGTGATAGCCACGGCGGGGGAGTTGCCACTTGCAGGTGTACTAAGCCAGTGCTGGCCATGGATTGATTAGCTTGATTAGCTTCTATGTCACACCATTGTTTCTTCCTTTGACTCACAATTACAGCTGATTGTCATCCGCTGTACCAGGAGTGAAGGTTGGATGTGGGTAGGAGCTACCACGGCCGCGTAGCCCCAGCATAAGTGAACATGGTGGCCAAGCGCTGACGTCCTAAACGGGTGTTAGTATTCTTCAGCTGATGATCACTATCCCCTTTGAGCTCCAGTCACTAATCACGCGTCAGTTGTTCAAAGCAACATTAGCACAGCCACCAGGACTTTGATACACACTACTGACTGCAAGGGAGCAAATGATTATATCAATTAAAATGCAGAGCGTTGTCTTGTTCATTCAAGTTAGTTTCCATCCGTTGGTCAATGCCAGCGTCGAGAAACATTTCGTTCTCCTGGAGCATGGGGGAAAACGAGACTACATATATGAAATATATTCATTGTGCCGCCGGGATAGCTCAGCTGGGAGAGCAACAGACTGAAGAATATACTGTGTTCTGGAGGTCGCGTGTTCAATCCACGCTCCTGGCATTTTGCTACTCCCTGGGAGAGTCTTGACATCTCTCACGCCAAACATGCCGGAATTCCTGGACCTCTGACATGGCAAAGACGTGGATCCCGATGCATCACTGTCACGGGATCTGCTCAACAGGGACAAAGGAAATTGTGACAGTAGAACTTCGTTGAGTGTTGATAGGTCCTGTCAGAGGTCTTGGAATATTGAGATGCTTGCCGTGTCTCGTCTCAAATAAATATCAGAGCCTGGGCCTGGGCACTTGTACACCATATTTATGGGACTTATATTAATACATTATTTAAACGTGCGTATATTTTCTATAGTCTGCGCGCCTCGAGTCCGTTCTTTCTTCCCAAAGGCACGCGTCCGCGAGCACGAGACTTCCAAAGTATTCATAATCAGTACGGGCGGCGAAGAATGCCCCAGGCAGCAGCGCATCAATTTGCAATCCGCGGGCTGGACATATAAAATCTGGCGGCTCTATAGCTAGCACTAGTACCACCACTCGAGATATATCCCCTCAAGCACGAATCCGCCACAATGCCCGGACGTAGCATAGAGATGCCGTCTCCCCCTCTCCTTACGCCCTACTTCCCCGAGTACGCAGAAGTCACCGAGCACGCGCTCCGTGCGCTCCTCGCCGGGGATGTCTCCGCGATCCGCGGCGGGTCCACCCCGTACCTCGCCGCGGGTGAAGAGTGGCCGCGCTGCACGAACTGCGCGCACGAGCTGGTCCCATACATCCAGATCAACGTCTCCTCCGAGCAGACCCCCGCCGCGTTCCGTGCGCACGTCCTGCCACCGCCCGGCACCGGGGGCACCACACTCCTCCAGCTGTTCGTGTGCGCGGAGGAGACGGACAGCGGATACTGCTTCGAGGCGTGGACGATGCAGCAAGTGGAAGGCAACGGCGAGTCGTGGCTCCTGCGCACTGTGCGCGTTGTGGATACGGCTGGTGTGGGCGAGCCCGAGTCTGTGCCTGCGCACGATGCGGTGCGCGCGAAACTCTTGGAGGCGGAAGAGCTCCTCCCCGAGCGCGTCATATCTACTTGGACGGCGGGGAGACAGGAGACGCTCGACCAGGAGTCGTACTGGGATTACCCGGAGGGGTTCTACGAGCAGCACGAGCCCGCAGAGGGACTCAAACTGCTGGGGTATCCTACACTCGGTGGGTGGGCGTCGCATAGTGGTAAGTGTGGTGAAGCTCATGCGACGTGCTTGCGTAGGGAAATTCTACACTAGCGCACGCGACACCGAGGCCTGCAACATGGGCGACGATGGTCCCCACAACGATTGGCGATGCCTCATCCAACTGGGCACGCGGGAGGAAGATAATCCGGTGTGTCTCAACATAACAGCCTGACCAGCACGACCCTAATGCTCGATGCAGTTTTACACCACGGGCAACATCTTCGTCAATCAGTGCGAGCGGCACCCGAATGTCTTCGATGCGGTGTGCGCGGGAACCTGGTGAGAGGCCTTGTGGGTGCGGGATGGGGAAACACCCGGAACAGTTTCACTCTCGCCGTGAATTTTATGACACCGACTGGATACTCCGAAATCTTGTATACGTACAGGCAGCTGGTGCGGATGATGCAGAGGACAGTGAGCTCTGCGACGTTTGTTTGCTCACCACTGCCGTGCTGGAAGTATATGTTGTATAAGTGTATTGATACATTGTACCAGCCAGCTGAACCTGTGCGCTTCGATCATCGTTTTCTGTGCGCCAGTTCCGTCGTATTGTGTGCGCAGAAGCGACAATTGGTTCGGCGGATGTCAATCAGGTTGCATAGGTACGATTACAGCCCGAGGACGACTAAAATGGAGATCAGCGCGGAACGAGCTCAGAAGGGCAACTTACGATGTGTGCTGATCAACGAGATGCCATCCGCCGCATACCTGGCATAGCGGTGGGCGACGAGCGTATGCTGGAGATGCGTGACATTCCTCTAGGGTGGTGCGGATTATAAGAGGGTACACACTAGTGGGAGAAGACGGGTTAAATCTAAAGCTGAGGCAAAGTGAAGACTGTCAATGTGTGCCAGAACGTGCGGCACCAGCCTCGAGGAGCCAGAGAAGAGAGCTGTTGGGCTATGTTGGGACTGTCGTGTATGTCCTACACCTGAACTGATCTGTGGCCGCCGGGCGCGCGCCAGCCTGTGCGACCATCAACGAGCTTGAGCTTGTGTAGCTTACCTGGACTGCCCTGGGCCGTCAGGGCACGTTGCCGATCAGCGTTAGCTGACCAGCTTGTACCTGCTGACGTCGTCTTGATGGCGTACGGTGCTTGTACAACTCGCATGTGCAAGAACAAGGCGCTGATCTTGAAGGGGTGCTGAGGACATCAGTGTATGTCACGTCGTAGAGGGATTGAGGCCGTTCCAGAGCAAAAATCGAACCCGGCCTGATAAGCTGTGTTGTAGCTGAGGCGGCATGTGAAGCATCAAGGACTAGCTATTATGATCAAGGAGTGGGACATCTGACTGGTCGACGTGAGGGCTGGCGCAGATCTCGTATGTAAAATCGACAGACTCTGGAAGCAAGAGGTCAGATGTCTCGGTCCAAGGAAGTAACTCAAAGCTATGGAAAGGTTAAAGAGCAGAGCCAAGAGAGATGCACAGTACGGCCGTCGACATCGCCGATGAGGTTTTGATTATGAAAACTCAAGAGCTCGCCAGACCAGACCGGATCAGGGCAATGGGGCTGCGCGTGCCTGTGCCATTTCACAGGCAAAGATCTGGGGAGAAAGACGAGCAAGATACAGACTCCGCGAAATTGACAGCGCATGGCAGAGCGAGTTCTGACCGCTAGATTGTCCTGGACGTAAAGGCTATTTTCCAGATCGACAGATAGCAGCTGGGCGGGTGCGACAGCTGTGATAAAAGAGAGAAAATTAGGAAATGTCCGGAGACACATGGCTAATACTTGGGCCAAAGCTGGGCGCTGTTCGAAAACGATGGTGGGGAGAGAGGAGGAGGGAGGAGGGCGCAGAGGCTGCTGTGGCTGAAGGAGCGTGAAGAATATTGTCGGAGACCGAATCGGGAAGGTCGCTTGTGGACCAATTGTGGCGTGGTCGGTAAGGCGGGGCGCGAACCTTCTTTTCCTCGCCCACCAGCCCGACGAAATCTAACTCGCGGTCAGTCAACTTTGTTTCCAAACTTTGTCCGTATTTTTGCTGACGTCGAGGCCGTCGTCGTCGTCCTGCTCGACGTCCTCGTCATCGTCTGGGGTATCGTCGTCACTGCCATCAACAATGTGCAGCCCTTATCGCTCCCTCCCGCAGTCCCAGCCATGTCGGGCCACGACTCCCAGAACAACGGCCAGTGGACCGAGCCGCCGTGGTCCGGCTGGATAGAGACTACTGGCGACGCTCTCCTCATTCTCGAGGCTGCTCGTCGCGGTCTTATCCCACGCGTCACTCGACGCCTTGTAGATTCTGAACGCAAGATGATCACCTCCGGCTCCGTCTTCGTCTTCGACGAGGACGAGAGCGGCATCAAGCGGTGGACAGACGGCTTCTTCTGGAGCCCGAGCAGGATCTTGGGCAACTTCCTCCTCTATCGCGAGACCGAGAAGAGAGGAGCGGGCCATAGCCGCGCTCGCGCCGAAACCGCAGCGAACGAGGAGGCAGAGAGCCTGAAGCAGGAGGGCCAGTCGCTTTCGAGGCCGAAGAGTGAGTCTAGCCGTATGGGCATTGACAGGCAACGAGAGCGGATCCTCGTCGGGAGTCTCACCAACAGCTACAAGTTCAAACCCGGAGGCATGATGAAGAAGGTGCGTACCTCGAATCCTTGCTCTCCTTCAACACTGTCCCTGTATACCTCTCCTACGCTGTACCCACTTTCGCGCACGGGTCCTGGTCCGTGCGTCACACGTCGCGCACGGACCTGCACCGATAAGTTGTGTATCCTGGTCCGTGCGTCGCAGGCAGTCGTGCACTATCTGGACGGACATCACCGCGAGCGTCACAACTGCCTACCACAGCGGGTTCTTAAGAGGCGGAACAGGCTACATGCGCCCTCGACGTCATCGTAGCCTATGCATGATGCGTTTTGCGGCACGACGGCTCGTTGTACGCTGTCTGGTGGCCGCGCATGTTACTCATATACATCCCTACGGGTGCACTTCAGTCTACTATCTATATGAAAGGAGCCCGGTATAGTATTGCTACGGGCGGCAGACTTGAGCGCGTGTAGTTGACCATGGAAACGTTCTCGCGGTCCGCCTTCTACATGAGATACCGACCTAGCGCTTCGCTGCCTTTCTTGACTGATAGCGCAGTTGAAGTCGAGCTCAATCACTTGCCGCTCTTGTGTTCTCCACACTGCATGAATGCTGATCTATCTTGTTGCGCCCCAGACGTTCTCTCTTACCATCGGCGGCGTGGCGCAACATCTCATCTCGTATTACAAGATAGAGGACGTTGAGCAGGGTCGTCTGCGCTCACCTTCTTCGCTTCCTGAGCTCGCGGCTCTCACGATCAGCCCCGAGTACCTCGATAAAACCCATTTCCGTAACCCTCCCAAAGTCGAAATTGGTGTGGATGGTATTCCGCGCTATCGTGGCGAGGCCGATGACGTCGACCTTTCGCCGCGTCTCTTACCCGCGCCTCTGTCTGCTGGAGGCTACTATGGGGAGGCCGATTCCGGCACAAGCAAGCGTTCCAAGCGCTATGACCCATACAGCCCGAACACCAGCGCCCCCAAACGCTCGCGCAAGAAGAACAACTCGGCGTCCAGCCAACAAGAGGCGACCGGCGTTGAGTCACAAGCATCCCCACTCCCAGTCTCGGCCCACCAGTCTCAAACTGGGTACCCTGACCCCAACATGCCGCATTACCCCTACAACTATTACCCTGTACCTCCGGGTTATGCGCCACCCATGTATTCACCTTCTCCATACCCGCCACCCCTTGTTCCCCCAGCTTCGACCACCACTCCCCCGCAAGACAGTCCTTCCCCACCAGCTCCTGCGACTGCAGGTTCCTCTCCCACCTATTCTACATACCCGGTCGCGGACTCAACATCCACTGGACCCGCGCCCCCTATGTACCCTCCCTATTACCCCGCCCCGCCTTCTCACGCTTACGCACCATATCCCCCTGTCCCGTGGCCCCCCTACGGCTCCTATGCGCCGCCGCCGACTGCTCAAGCCGGCAGCGCGAACATTCAAGAGATCAGCGAGAGCGACGTGAGGAACAGCGGGGGTGGTGGCCCTGGTGGCGGCGGCGGCGGTGCGTGAGTGCAGACGACGTCAGTCCCCGACGTTGCTTTTGGTCATGAACTCTCTTGGTGCTTGTTTGATCCGGGTCTATGCGCTGTGTATGTGTACGTCTTCTGCTGTCCTCTGCTTCTTGTAACCGTGTTTGTGTCCACCAGCACCCATCGATCTCCGTCTGGCATCTGCTCCTTCTCGCTGCTCTCAATGCCGTGTGTATGATAGTGAGTGATGTTTTCTTGGGTTTCGTCGCTACTGTACCCCCTGTTATCCCCATGCCCTGATATCGTACAGTTGTCTGACGCCGAAGTAGTAGTAACAAGCTGTACAGTATCGATCCCCTCCTCTTGCGTCTTCGTATATGCACTCCGCCGCCACCGACATACTTCCCCCTTCCCCGTCCCTGCTTCCTTCCCTATACTGCCCCTCTCCCCCTCTGTCGTCTACCGCCCGCTTACCTTGTATGCACTTCCTTCGCTCCAGTGCCCATAGCTCTCTCAGTGTCGGATTCGTGAGCTGGGGCCTCGTTTGCTTTACGCGCGCGCGCTGTACGATACCGATAGCAGTCGGATCCATATATGAATGTAATAGTGTCCCAGGGACTGTATGTATCCTGTAGCCTTTCCCTTTTTTGCACATGTGGGCCCTCGATTGTTTGCGTGTTCGGTATTCATGCGAGTGTCTAAACGCCAAACGTTCACTGCGCTGCGTCGTTAGCGCGGCTCGTACTACATGGGCATGATTTATGTTACGTTCATGGTGAAGATCATGTTTGTCTGTTCTATTCAAATTCGAGCGGCTAGACAGAAATGATACAGTGTTGTGCGCATGACTAAAAGCTTTGAAATCCTGCTACGGACATGTGCTCACTTTGCAACACCCATGGTTGTAGAACACTCTGGAAACTGAATTGGAGATGAGGTTCCGTTGAACGCAACATCGAGAGCCAAGCTAGCGAGCGCGATACAAGCGCCAATACTCGTCTACTCGCCACCCAAATCATCAGACCACGACGCGTACTCGTCAACCTCCGCCGAGAGCGTCCCGATCTTCTCCCTCGCGAACGCGACGGAGTCCCTCCCGAGCGGGAAGTGCATCGGCGGGTTCGGCAGCCGCGAGAACGCGATGATGCGCGCGACGGCGGGCGCGGTGTCCGCCGCGCCGAGGTCCGCATCCGAGTCGACGTGGACGCCCGCGCCCTTGAGGAACGCGTCGCGCATGCGGCGCACGGGCAGGGCTGGGCTCGCGTACGCGGGGTGCTGCGGGACGAGCACCATGTTCGTGCCGACGTTCAGCACGGCGGTCTTGAACGCGCCGGGCTCGACGATGGCGATCTGCACGGGTCAGAGTCGGCGGGGCGGGTCGGTGTGGTGGTTCCGAGTGTGGGGTGCTCACCTTGATGTTCCACGTAGGGTCGAGTTCCTTGGCGAGCGACTCGCTGAACCCTTCGAGGGCTGCGGCACAGTCCGGGTTCCGATCGCTGTCAGTGCTCGTGCGATGGAGCAAATGGCGGCACAGCGCTCACCATGCTTGGCGGCGGAGTAGAATCCAACGGCGGGGGCGCCGCCCAGTCCCACCGAGGAGCTGTTCTGAAGCAGGAGCCCGCCCCGCGGCGTGTTCTCCTCCCGGAAGAACCGCACCGCACGCTGCGAGACGTGCACAGCGCCCCAAAAGTTCACCTCGAGGAGCGGCCGTGCAACATCGTCGGGCGTAGCCTCGCTCTCACCGACTGCGACGTAGCCGGCGTTGTTGAACACGATATCGACCCGGCCGAACGCGGCCTTCGCCTGTGCAAACGCCGCGTCGATCTGTGCCGGCTGGGTCACGTCGAGCTGCACGATGCGCAGGCGCGAGGCGGGGTATCTCGCGGAGAGGTCGTCGAGCGCGGCGGGCTTGCGGAGCGTTGCGACGACCTTGTCGCCCGCCTCGAGGGCCTGAATGACGGTCTCGCGCCCAAAACCGGTGGAGGAGCCGGTGACTGCCAGGGCATGTGAGCATAGATCTGTACCCTGCAGAAGATACACTCACTGAGCCAGACGCGAGAAGGAGACATATCGGAGGCCTGTTTATGTGATGTCGGGTGAGCGTTTGCTAGATGTCTTTCCTTTGGAGGGCAGGTGATTGGTGTCGAGTGAGATTTCCCCCACGATTGGGACGCAGCCCTTGATGTCCCGTAAGGACCGCTCGTGGGTCTTGGATTATTATTGCGCTCCAGCGGTATTGAGTGGACACACAATGTTCACCACTTTTAAGGCGCCTTGTGCGGGAGTCAAACCGCTGACTCAGCCGTTCTCTAGCCCGACATCGGGATGACCATGGGAGGTGTATGGGGGAAGCCCAGGGCATCGGAGCGACGTTGTCCTAGCGCGCTGTGTAATGCCGTTGATTTGCTGAGTAAGTGGGTCCGTAGGTTTTCTTGTAGAGAGCTGGTAAATTCTCGACCGTTGAGGGGCTGCGTAGATTCACATATGCCAGAGACGCAGCTCAACTTATGAAGCCCGAAGCTTGAGGTTTAAGCGAACGCTTTAGGGTTCGCGCAGAACCTATTAAGAGACGTACATGCACGAGAGTCGCAGCCCCAGCGAGCCTACTTGAGATCCCATAGCTAAGTCTGAGGCCTGTAGGGCCTCAGGCGGAGGACTTGGACTAGTAGCTCCTACCAGTGACTGATTTGAGCGGAAGAAAGGTGAATTTGAGCATGATCATGAAGCATGGCAAATACAATTACATAAGCTATGCAAACAACGTACAAACAATATCGTGGAATTGAGTGGCGGCTCTGTATCATACTACATACACACCATTAATATCTGGTCCAAGCATTCCGACATATCTATCAAACTCACCTGTCTTGTATGCGCACAGTTTCACGAATTACTTAAGACCTAGATAGTTGTTGAATCTGATGCAATGAACACCAAAGCAGATGACAGTCATACAACTCTGTGTGCAGCTCTTGCTGCAGCTCAAGTCCTGGCTCGCTTGACGTCCCTTGGTTACAGGACGTACGGTGCGACAGTGTACCAGGTGTATAGGTACTTCCGCACTACGCCGACTCCCTCAGATACCGTACGCAGATCGTAGTCCTCTGGAACCTAGTGCCAGTTGCGTGGTCACTCAAGGTTGAACTCTCGCCCTCGCACGGCAAATTCTGGAATCGCTCCGACGTCCACCGCATTCATCCAGTCTACGCAAACTGTGTTGTCATTGCATTGGTGCACCGGTCCCTCTTCCCATCGGCATGTAGCCCTCACACCCACCTCTGCCATCCTGGACACGGACGCACTGGAATCCCCACGCGCCAATCTGACACCTCGACAGGATCCCGAATGCGCCATCAGCCTACGAGTACTTCGTCTTGACGTTGAACTGGCAAGTCCCGGCCTGTGGAGGCCACAGCAGGTGAGCGTCCGTCCTCTCTGCCGTATGGCCCGCCGTGTGTGTACTGATTGCGATGGGGCTGCGTCTTCTAGCCCTCCCAGTCGGTGGACGCGGTCATTGAGCGGCTCTACCCCGGTCTAGTCGTGACGCAAAGCGGCGAATTGTGGCTCTAGATGAGGAGAGAACTGACTGAGCTCACCTCGAATATGTGAGCGACTGGACATGCACGGCGTCGGGCACAGAAGTTCGAGCTCACGCACAAGGAGCGCATACGCACATACAAGACACTATGCTCGCATCGCCGACATATATAGCTAGCGATGTTTTCAGCGAATAGTTTCAAAACCAAACGTCTTGGCATTAGCTTAAATACGATGCGCAGAAATTAATTATGTGTACCACAACCGACCCTACCCCTACAAAGCAAAATGCATCCGCCGGGAGTCGAACCCGGAGCTAGGCCATGGGAAGACCCAATGTTACCGCTACACCACGAATGCTGCGCCTGCTCTGGGTTTGCAAATGATCCCCACGCATGACTTGAATTCGCCACACTGCGCGGATGCATGTTCGCAGCTTCTGACAGAGAGCTGGTCGTTCCGAGTCGTTAGCCAGCATACTATCGTTCGTAGAGCGGCGGACTGCATGATGCAGATGTCCGAGGCTTCCCGAGGCGGATGTACGAAATCGGCAATGCCGCACTGCCGCGCACAGGTACTTGTACCAGCGGTGACGTACGGTCGCTCCCAGACCGAACGCCAATTCCACCGTCCATATTTCTACTCCCGCGTACTCTTTCTCCTACCAACCACATTCATAGCCATCTTGGTCAAACTCTGAACATACCACAAGGCTTTACGGCATGGCAAACTGGTGAGCACCCGCGGGCCACTGCGCGTGGCATCTCCACGTGGCAGCCTCAACGATCATCTCATTCACATCATGGCATGTTCCACAGGCTTGACTACTTTTCCCTCGTGGTGGTACGTTCTCTAGACATAGTTCTATCGCATCCACGTCAGGGGTCGCGGAACTATCAGGGATCCTAAAGCGCGCGAAAGGGATGCACTTGGCAGCGCTTGTGAATCTATCAGTAGCTTCCCCGGCATAAGACGAGGAGGAGATAGCCTACGGCGTATTCGTTACCAGAAAGTTCCGCAACGCCCATCGTGATGCGTACGCCTACGTGTGGCCGTTCTCATTCAGCCTTTCTACTAGACATTGGTCATCATCTCCGCCCTCGCCTATGGAGGCTTCCTCGCCATGAAGGCCATCTCCAGTGCTGTGGAGTCAACGAAAGATACGTACGTGCACAGATCAACTCATTTAAGTACAACCGCCCATTAATTTCGGTCGCCGTCATAGGTTGAAGACCAAGGGCGTCAACGTCTCCAAGAATGGCGTCTCAGTGAAGACGAACAAACGATACGACCGCGAAGACTATCTTGATGCGACACAACGGTCAGTTTCATCTACAGCAAGTCCCCCCCCCCCCCCCCCAGATGTTTACACCGCTACCCGATATATAGTGGCTTCATCAAAGCCATGAAGGCATCTTCAGGTGGCAATCAAGCTGGCCAGGAGCCTTCGAATGGGCGCTTGGAGCGCGAAGGCTCACTCGGCGGGACATCAAAAGGCCACACTCGTAGTCGTCGGGCACACGTCGAAAAGTAAAAGGCTATGGTCATCGCCTGCGACTACATTGGACGCTTCCACACTGCTTTTTACCTCATGGGTGATATAAGAGAGCGATGATTTTTGATCCACCGTGCCTGTCTGATAGGCTCTCAAACCTGCCTCGCTGCCATGATTCATCCCATGTAACTTATAAACATATTTGCCGACGCCATGTCGCCGCCGTACGTCCAGTGTCCGTCGAATGTCTTGAGGCCATATGTCCCGACGTCCCCGGCGCTGTACGGGACATCGTCCGAGGTCTGCGACTGTCATCTATCCGCAGGATGATCTCCATCACCGGGCGTGACTACAGTCGTGCATGGCATCTTGCTTGTCTCTTGCACTTGTCCGCGTTCTCAGCGTCCTCCTCGAACTTTGTACTCTTCTGCTGATTCTGATGGCCTATCATCCATCTGCTCTGTGTTCATGTGAGAACATGGGCCGCTCAGATGTCTACTAGTCGAGTAAAGATTCCGTTCCCTCCGAGTCCTGTACCCTGCCTTTTGCCCGCACTGCTTCCTCCTCGCCTCTACTTTCCGTCTTCTGTCGCTCTAGCCTGCGTTCTCGTCGCCTGTGGGGCTCGTGGCTCAAACTTCTGGCTTCATTTCGGCTATTCTTGGTGTTTCGTTCGCTTGAACCAACCGGTGTCTCGAACGTAAGTTCTGGCGCCACCTGCTCGCTCTCTTCTCCACCACCGTCGCTGCCCTCAGATGTTCGACGAGAAGGTCGTCTACCCCAAGAGCTCGAGCTCGCTGAAGAGCATGCTCTCGCCGAAGAGCCCTGTGGTAGCCGAGGCCGTCTTCGGCAGCGCCCCCCGTCCCCGCCGTCCGAGCACGCCCAGATCGCCCCCCGCTGGCCTGTCCTCACCATCCCTGATATCTACCCCGACGAAGAAGGACAAGGTCCTCCCGCCTGTCCCGAGTTCGGCGCCCACACGATCGTTCTCCAAGATCACCGGGACACCCTCGCGCAGTCGTCCGGGGAGGCGGCCTGACAGCCCAGACGTCGAGGCGATGATAGCGCGGACACCTCGTCCGCGCCGCAAGTCCTCCGCGACGTTCACCTCGCCGATCCTGCGCGCCCGGTCGAACTCGTCCATGGCGGTGCCGTCGAGCTGGAAGGGGCTGAAGGAGAAGGAGAAAGAGGCGGCCCGCGAGCGAGTCGTCTCGGACTATGATACGCTGCTGAAGGACGAGGAGAGCTTGAGTGACATGGAACGGCAGCTCGAGGGCGATGGAAGCGAGTCCGACTCGAGCCTCGACATCCACACGCCCCTGCCGTGAGTCCTTTCTTCTTGTCTGCAACGGTTTCTGTCTCCAACGTCGCGTGCTAGACACCTCATGTTCCGGGACGGGTTGCTCTCTCCGAGGTCGAAGCTGCTTCCAGGCGGCGGCGCACCTCTCTCGGTCTACCTGGACGATGACATGGAAGGGAAACGGGCAAACAGCGTTCTTAGTGTGGCATCAACAGGTACGCTTTCCACCTTCATATACATATGCGCGCTCACGACTGAATGATCGCAAATCCTCAGCGACGTCGACCATGACCAAATCCGGCGTGCATCGAGACCCCCGCGATACCCAGCGACGACGGATTAGACACAAAGACCAGTCTCTGCTCCGCGCCGGGATGGGGTTGACGACGGGGCTCGGGTGGAGCGACAGGTTTGTCTGCGCCATACGCTCAGAGCCTCGCAGGACGCTGATTGAGTGCACAGCGAAGACGAGGACGCGCCGTCGATGCTTACTCGTCGGCTAATCTCGGATTCCATGGCCAAACGGCTACCCAGTTCCTCTATCTCGCGCGCGCCTTCTCAGCTCGCAAAGTCCATGTCTGCGGGCAGCCTCTCTAATGCCCCTCCCTCTTACTCCCCCGTGGCCCGCCCAGGTGCGCGAGCACTCTCCCGCTCGACCTCCGCGAGCTTCTCGAACGAACGCCTAAGCACCGCAGACACTGAGAGCGTCACCTCCGTTGAAGCAGCCCCCATCAGCCGCAGCCGCACCCAGTCGAACGCGTCTGCGAGCTCGATCGTCTCCTCCGGCTCGCGCGACTCGAGCGGCCCCGCACACTCCGCCGCGAGCTCTCACACGTCCCAGGGCCGCACCGCCGCCCTGCGCCAACTGCGGCTCCCCCAGACAGCCGGCTCGCAGCCCAGCGGGATCGCGCGCTCGACATCCGTGTCTGACTCACACCCGCCCGTCGCGGGCGCGAAGAAACTCTCCGGCCCTCGGCCCCTCACCCGCACCCGCACCCGCACACTTTCGAACCCGAGCTCGCGCGCCCCGGGGGGCTCGGTGGCGCCCCGCCCCGCGGCGTCGACGACCGCCGTCCCCCGGCGGTCGGTCTCGGCCGCAGTGATGGCGCCGATCCGCTCGCGTTCGATCTCGACGCTCGGCGCGTTCGCGGACAGGAGCAGCACGGCGAGCGAGGACCCGATCTCGGAGTTTCCGCTGCCCCCGAGCGCGCTGTCGACGCATGCGGTGGCGGCGGCGGGGCGTGGGCTGGGCGGGGTGCTGATGCGTCCGAGCCCGAGCGTGAACACGCGCATGGCGTGGTCGGCGACGGCGTCGCCCGTGTCGCCGCCCTCGGCGGGGGGGACGCCGACGCGGGTGCTGAACACGGTCGGGACAGGCCCGCGGCCGCCGCGCATCGGGACGGGGATGGTGTATCGGCACAGCGGGTACTCGAGCTTCTACGAGCCGTCGAGGATCTCCCGTGCGTCGGTCGCGTCGTCGGGGAAGGAGGTCGGGGTGATGTAACACCCTCCCTCCCCGCTCCGCCCGTCCCTTACCGCTTTCTCGCTTTTGCTTTTTCTCACCTTTGATTTTTTGGGTTACGAGTTCCACTTGTGTGACCAGTACGGTTCCTGCGCTTGACGTCTTCTCTCCCCCGCGCGCCCCCTAACCGTCATTATAGTGACCGCGACATCTCTCACGATTCGCTGCCAAGGCTGACCCGGCACCACGCTCGTTGTACAGATCTCGTTCTTTCTCTCTCTCTCTCTCTCTCTCTCTCTCTCTCTTGCCCTCATGAGGCATAGGTCTAACTACACTACTACCCGCTCGTCGTTATATTTATTTCGCTCTCGTGCCTCCTGCATCGCTGTTGGTTGCCACTGTGTATAGCTATTATAGTGTGGCTCGGAGGGCGTCGGTATGCGCGCGGTACCGGCACTAGATCGCTGCGATGGCTAAAGAAGATCTTTTGAATTCTGTGCATGGGCGGTGCGACAAAAACGTTCATATTATGGAGTGTCTCTGTGGACTGCTTCGATGGTAGATTGGGGGGAGAAATGAAACTATCAATATCAGCATGAACGAAGGGCGGCTGCACTGGTAGCGAGGCTCTCGCCCGGGACATCCTAGAACACCGTCCTACTTATACTCTACAAGATTGTCCTTGACCTTCAGTACTGGTCAGAGGCAGATATGCGTGCACTTGAATATCTCCTTCGAACGTGTGCTCACTTCCCGACGCTTTGGGCAGAAACGCCAGGGATTGCTCTTGTAACGTTCATGTATGCAACTGCTGTAGCTCACGCTTCCCCTCTACTTGCCCAGATCATCAGACCACGGCGCGTACTCCTCAACCTCCGCCGTCAGTGTCCTGATTTTCTCCCTCACGAACTCGACCGAGTCTTTCCCGAGCGGGAAGTGCATCGGGGGGTTCGACAGCCGCGATAACGAGATGATTTTCGCGACAGCGGGCGCGGGGTCCGCACGAGCCTCGTGATCCATGTCCGAATCGCCGTCAACGCCCGCGGCCTTGAGGGCTGCGTCGCGCATCTGGGACCCAGGCAGGGCGGGGTTCGTGTACGCGGGGTGCTGCTGGACAAGCACCATGTTCGTGCCGAGGTTCATCACCGCCGTCCTGAACGCGCCAGGCTCGATGATAGCGACCTGCAGGGATGGAGTGAGTGCGCCGCCGGATATCTAGGTGCGGGTGGTGCATGTGGCGGGCTCACCTTGATGTTCCACGCAGGGTCAAGTTCTTTGGCGAGCGACTCGCTGAATCCTTCGAGGGCTGTCGCACACCACGGGTCAAGTCATCATGAGCACGGGTCCGGAGGAAGGGGGCAGGGATACGGAAGGACAAGGGCTCACCGTGCTTGGCGGCAGAGTAGAACGAAGAGGCGGGACAGCCCCCAAGACCGAACATGGAGCTGTTCTGGAGCAGCAGCCCGCCCCGTGGCGTGTTCTCCTCCCGGAAGAAGCGCACCGCACGCTGCGAGACGTGCACAGCGCCCCAAAAGTTCACCTCGAGGAGCGGCCGCGCGACCTCGTCGGGCATGGCCTCGCTCTCACCAACCGCGACGTAGCCGGCGTTGTTGAACACGATGTCGACCCGGCCGAACGCGGCCTTTGCTTGCTCGAAAGCGGAGTTGATCTGTGCTGGCTGGGTCACGTCGAGTTGCACTACGCGCAGGCGCGAGGCGGGGTATTTCGCGGCGAGGTCGTCGAGCGCGGCGGGCTTGCGGAGCGTTGCGACGACCTTGTCGCCCGCCTCGAGGGCCTGAGTGACGGTCTCGCGGCCGAAGCCGGTGGAAGACCCAGTTACTGTGCCAGAGCATGTGAGCATGGTTCCGGAGGCGGTTTGATAGAGTAGCACTCACTGAGCCAGACGCGGGAAGTAGACATGTCTATGGTCCGTTGCTACGGTGTTGGCTGTAGTTTGCTTGATGCGTTGCCGTTGTAGGGCAAGTTATTGGTACGTCCTTCGCAGTCGGAACTTGGGTCGTAGCCCTCTTTATACCCCGGGTGCTATAAGAGACATGAATGCCCCTCTGTCACAGACCTATTGGATGGATCGAGAATGGTGGACATTCTGAAAACGTTCTCTGCGTGCTAGGGCAGCTCGCTGACTCAATGGTCCTTTAGCCCGATATCGGGATGATGATTGGTGGTGTAGGCGCGAAGCCTAGGGAATCGGAGCGAGGTAGTCTTATGATCTATGGCCCTGTGGAACGCTGAGTAAGCTTTTCTGGGGTTAATATGGCACACTCCTCTAGACCGTCGATCAATCATCCATGGGTCCACGTAGAATATTGGCTGGGGAAGCGCC
Source organism: Trametes gibbosa (assembly GCA_022606055.1). Classification (NCBI taxonomy): domain Eukaryota; kingdom Fungi; phylum Basidiomycota; class Agaricomycetes; order Polyporales; family Polyporaceae; genus Trametes; species Trametes gibbosa. The sequence goes on along the minus strand of JABYQJ010000043.1, from coordinate 145,338 downwards.
CCCGATGCCGGGAGTCAAAGTCAAGACTGTTTCCGGGCACTTCTATCATAATTGGAACTCTTTCCAGTGACTTGTGAGCTACCGCACTGACAAACCGATCTATGGAATCATGAGTCAATCTCTGTACAGGTAGTTAGGACCTACCTATAAGTCGTGCCCGGTTATAAGAGGAGTTCACAACCTTCGAGCGACAACGTTCAGTCTCCCAATGTAGTCTGCGTAGCGAGAAGCAGGCAGATCCTGGGGTGAGCGATTCTACTCCCCGAGCATTGGGTCACCGGTGCCGTAACAATTCCTGCGTTTGTGTGTGATATAACTTCCAGAATCCCTCTTATCCCTTCGCAGACCATGTACGTGTGTTTTTGTGCTTATTGTCGAGGATGTAGTTGGATGAATCAAAGAGTTGAGCGCCTCTTGAATCCGAACGGTGGTCTATCATCCTATCCACCTGTTCCCGGGCGGCAGTCGATTTTTGAAGTGATACTGTAAGTTGAAAAATACTGTCGGTATGTACTGGTGAACGCCTTGGTGGACCAGCAGCCTACCGGTGACCAAAGATGCTATATCGCGAGGGAATAAACTGTCTATGGTCCCGCGTTCGATATCATGGAATTAGACGTCTTTGCTAGTGGAGCTCCGCAACATTGGGGACACGAGGTAGAGACGGGCTTTTGTTGTACAGTATATTCCAACTGTACCATGTGTCCGACCGCCCACAAGTCAGATCTTCAGAGGTTCAGGGGTGAGATGATTTCTCCATTGAAGCAGTGAGTCGCTAAAGATGACTCAAATGGCTCTGGTACAGCATTGCAGTATCAATCAGCAACGCGGCCCTAGTATGGCGATCAGCACAGGCGCAGCGCTAGCAGACGCGCAACAAAGGGAACAACACCCACTTGCTGCGGCCTCCGCAGGCTGAAATTCGTCAATTCGAGCCTGGAAAGTCCCTCATCGATATTTGTGTTCACTTAAGGGCCGTAAATCGTCATGGAATTTGCGGTAAATATGTGTTCATTAGATCGTTCGTACTGCGCCCAACGCAACCAGGGGCTGGCATCCTCATCGCCAGTGATTGAGGCGAGCGATCATGCAGTCATATTCTCATTGAAACGGGAAGCGCATAAGCATAGTGTATCTCGACATCCAATGATACAATGGTACCGACGACGTACAGAGTGCACCTTGCAGATCATTTTGTGAAATCATAAAAATTGACAAATAACCTAGGTCCCTACGCTTACCTGGTAGATTATATAATCGTGTTTGTGGCGAAGCCCAACGTCAACCTGCACTTCCTCTCTCTCTCTGTGTTTCCATGTATGTAGACCCAACATTGTGACGGTCAAGTATCAGATCATTTCGCACATAAATCCACTGGTGACTTTGGAATGGATCACTCATCATTCCAGCAGCTTGGTCGTGCATGATAACAAGTGCTGGCGAACCCCGTCCCCGGCCATACTATTCGATCTTCCACATCTGCTTGAAGCGCACAAGTACAGACGTGTGGTCACTGGCATGATGCAAATCGACTCTCAATGGCTTAGCAAACCTGGGTAAAATCACGTTAGCTCATCCGCGAGATCCCCTTGCGTTGTGCCATGCCAAAACACATCGAGAACCTTAACCTCAGAACCTGTGTCTACGCGGTCCCCTGAAGATCGGAGTCCACTCATATCATGTAGACCCTTGCAACCCTTCAGCAGTCAAAAGTGTACTAGGTCTTCACGAATAAACCTACAAACATAATTACTCAGCAAACAGCATTGCACAGGTTGACAAGATCGTTGACTCAGCGAGTCGCCCTCGCGGGAGGCGCCCCAGGACGGCGAGAGAATTGGGTGTCCATTCGGCAGGTCTGAGGGACACCGTGTTTCAACAGTTATGAGCGGCACTTGTAGGTATAAAGAGGAACGTGAGGGACATCTTTTACACAACCCGAACGACAACGCACGCAGAAAACACTCACCCACCACCTTAGCAATAGACCGCATCCATGTCTACTTCCCGCGTCTGGCTCAGTGAGTGCTACTCTATCAAACCGCCTCCGGAACCATGCTCACATGCTCTGGCACAGTAACTGGGTCTTCCACCGGCTTCGGCCGCGAGACCGTCACTCAGGCCCTCGAGGCGGGCGACAAGGTCGTCGCAACGCTCCGCAAGCCCGCCGCGCTCGACGACCTCGCCGCGAAATACCCCACCTCGCGCCTGCGCGTAGTGCAACTCGACGTGACCCAGCCGGCACAGATCAACTCCGCTTTCGAGCAAGCAAAGGCCGCGTTCGGCCGGGTCGACATCGTGTTCAACAACGCCGGCTACGTCGCGGTTGGTGAGAGCGAGGCCATGCCCGACGATGTTGCACGGCCGCTCCTCGAGGTGAACTTTTGGGGCGCTGTGCACGTCTCGCAGCGTGCGGTGCGCTTCTTCCGGGAGGAGAACACGCCGCAGGGCGGACTTCTGCTCCAGAACAGCTCCATGTTCGGTCTTGGGGGCGCTCCCGCTATCGCGTTCTACAACGCTGCTAAACACGGTGAGCACCGTCTCGGTCGCCAATCGTCATCCAGGCTGAAGATGGCTTGCCTTGCAGCCCTCGAAGGGTTCAGCGACTCGCTCGCGCAGGAGCTCGACCCTGCATGGAACATCAAGGTGAGCATCTAGCATGCACGATTCAACATCAGATCATCGCCCCGCTGACTCTGGTTCCCCCCTAGGTCGCCATGATCGAGCCCGGCGCATTCAAGACCGCTGTGATGAACCTGGGGACGAACATGGTGCTTGTCCCGCAGCACCCTGCGTACGCGGACCCTGCACTGCCCGTGCGCCTCATGCGCGACGCGTTCCTCAAAGCGGGGGGAGTTGATGTCGACTCTCCCGCGGAACTCGCCCTCGCGGACACCGTGCCCGCCGTCGCAAAGATCATCGCGCTCTCGCGGCTCGCAAACCCCCCAATGCATCTCCCGCTGGGGAAGGACGCGGTCGGGTTCGTGCGAGAGAAGATCAGGACGCTCTCGGCGGAGGTGGAGGAGTACGCGTCGTGGTCGGATGATCTGGGTGGCAAGTAGAGGGAGTTTGTACATTAATTTAAATGGTACGCGCTAGCTTGGCTGTCGATGTTGCTTTCCGGATTGTCTTTGAGTGAATATCCACGAGGGAAAGTACACTCCTGTTGCACGCGACACCATACATATCCTACTCAGGTTCCTGCTTGCAAACATGTGGAGTCCTTTCTCACTTCAGCTGGAGTCGCCATCAAGTCCGATCAAAGTCCGGCCCTCAGCTGCTACGAGATTGGATGGGGCTCGGCATTAGTTATGAATCATTGTGTCCGCGTAAGGAAGGCGTTGTAGATCAAGCGGTCAAGTTCTCGATGCCCCGGAGACGTGTCCCGACTCAATGATACCGGCGACGTGAGTTCGTACCATTCCTTGAGCCATTGTCAAGCGGTGTCAACGTTGGCCCGTGTCGTAAGGGTGTTTGATGGTGCTAGTGGTGGTGCTAGTGATTGATGAACCGGGTCCTTGCATGCTGTCGGACAGATGCTGTGAGAGTGCGGGGAATGGGGCCTGACGAGACGTCCCCTTGCTCGTACCAGGGCCATTCATGATCGTCGGCCAAGATACAGGCCTGCGATGCATTCAGATTGATTAGCTACGGCGAGCGACAATGGAAAGAAGCTACACTTTGGGTCGAGCGATGACCCAGGCGAAGTCTGCGTACTTCCCTTCCGCTGCTCGCTCGACGCCGCCATTGTTTCTGTCATGATAGTGCGCCACGAGCGGCCCACATGACAAGGCATCCAACTCCGCGGAAGCCTCCCTGTGAGAGGATGAGGGCATGGAGGACGTCCAGCAGACGGAGCGCCTGCGCTGGCCTGAGAACGAGACAGCAAACTCCGCCCAACAGAGAACTCACCTCCTTCCGTCTACCGCGTGTTCTCCTCGAGTCATTCTTCTCGCCCGTTTCGTCCACAGGTCTCATTGAATCGTCGCTATTGTCCGTCGAACATGGCCCCCATTCACACAGAGTCCGAAGGCACGATCGATAAGCTCGGCAGGCGGCGGAGAGCTCCCCCACATATAATTCTTCTGACTCCCCCCGTGCTCTCGTTCAACACCCCCACGCATACCATCCGGATTCAGTTCTCCCTGCAGACCTCCCCTCCTCGAAACAAGATGGCTGCGATATCTAATTCTGGTGCGTGTACACGTTGGCTCCGTGCATGCTTTCTCTTTGCTCATGTGTCCCCTCAGTCGTCACGCCAGACATGTTCAGGTCCAGCACCGACACGCTCGGGGCACCGGTCACTCATGAGCTTCTTAGCCCCGTCGAAGTCGATAAGCATGTCAATACCTTGCTGCAGGCTTCGATGCGGCAGGACAAGAGTATCGACGCGCTCACGGGAAAAGTCGGGGCCGTCGAGAACAGAATGGGGGCTATGGAGAACAGGATGGGGGCTATGGAGAACAGGATGGGGGCTATGGAGATTAAGATGCAGGCCAGATTTGAGGCTGTGGAAGGCAGACTTGGGGCTGTGGAAGGCAGGCTTGGGGCCCTGGAGGGCAACGTCGCCCATCTAACGAATCAGATGGCCTCTATGAGCATCAGCATGGAGGACCAGTTCTTCGAGCTCAAGGAGATGATTCTCAAGTTGTCTAACCAGCCTCCCCCGCCACGGGAAGAGGATCTCTTTCCACCTCGCCCTCGCCGCCGACTCGACCCTGCAGACCCGTACGATTTCACCTCCGACCTCTCTTCAAGTCTTTCCGCATTGGATGATGGCCTCCCTTCTGCGTCTGTTGGCGGAGGCAGAGGCCTTGCCACCGACGCAGGCCCCGCATCGCAAACCATACGTTCAAAGAAGTCGTACACTTCCCTCGGGGCGCGCACGAAGAGCATCCTGAAGCGATTCGATCGAGGAGTTGAAAAGCTCCGTCACAGGCTGCAGCGCGACCTGACCAAGCAGTCCCCGGAAACCGAGGACGTTCCGCCTGTCCCACCTCTCCCCTCCTCTCCCCGAGCGGAGCTGGCTCCTGGGTCCGCAACGGAGCAGTCAAGCCAGAGAGTGTCGAAGGGCAAGCAGCGTATGCACTAAGCTGCCCAAACACGTTGAGACGGAAGCCCTCGGATCGTGAGTCTCCTCCACCTTAACGCGCATGAATTGTACTCATTGGCATGTCGTCTGCGTCAGTGTCTTGCGCCTTTCTGCTCCTCGCCACTCGTCCCAGCCTCGTAGATCTATCCCCCCATGAACCCCGTCTGTCCGTCTTGTTTGCTCTCACCCTTGCCATACCCTCGTCTGTTCAGATGTACTTCTACTCGCTCTCCGTCGCCTGCCCGCGCATGTTCTCCTCGTCTCTGCTCTCCATCTAGTTCTGCATTGTGCTCCGTTGTCATCCCGCGCTCGATGCGACCACTTCGCGTCCGCGCCCACTCTCATTCACCGCTAGTTGTCTCTCTTCCTGTTGTAGATATGCAAAGTCAGGTGCTTCGCTTGCTGCTCGATACTGCGAGCACCGTAGCACTATTGTACATACATCTTTGGGCTCGCTATATCATTTCAGTGTGTCTGCCCTGACGTGCGAGTGGTGTTTGTCGTCCGATCTTTTCATGTCCTAATATCCCCATCATCACGACCACCTAACGCTGCACAGCGAAGGTTTCGACACAGTAAATGATAGCCTGTTATTCGGACACAAGGACGTTGGCTTGAGGTCCAAGCAAATGTCATCCAACCTCGGTCATCAAGCTCACGAGTACATGTGGTCCCTGGAGGGGGTATAAATCGATGCGGGAGCTTATATAAAACATAAGGGTATCATAATAGCAGCAGACACATAATGCCAGCGTGCTCGGGCGTCGCGGAGTGTACACCGCCGAGAGCATACAACCCTCGAGCACCGGCCACTCTTCGCGCATATCTTCTGTCCGCATATCCTCCAACACAGCGCTCGTCCGTCAGCCGAGTCCGAGGATAAGTCCGAAAAGGTCCTTCCAGCCCCTGCGCACCAGGACGCGCACCCCGCCGCCGTACTCCTCGCCCAGCCACTCGACGAATCGTGCGTCGAGCCCGCTGAACGGCCCGAGCTCGAACGACATCACGTCCTTGGGAGTGAACACCACCATCTGTGTGCCCGCGACGAGCGTCGCGTCCGAGTCAGACCGGCGGCCCAGCGGTGCCTGTTGCTGTTGCTGTTGCGCTTTGCGGACCGCAAGAAGCGTCGCCAGCCGAGACAAGACAGCGGTCGTGTTCGCGTGGAACGCGTCCAGGAGCGCGAGCGTCGTCAGCACCTGCCGCTCGCGGCGCGCGACCGCAGCGGGGTCCTGCCGCGTGCTTGGTTCCGGGACGTTGTTGCGCTGGCCGGGGATGAACATCCCGTTCGACGCGGCGGGCGCGTCGTCCGTCGGCGGCGCAGGCTGCTGGTCCTGCGCGTCGCCGCCAGTTTTGTTCCCGCTTCCTGCCCAGGTCCACACGGACATTGCGCTCGCTCGCCGGAGCGCGCGGGGGGTGAGGCTGCCCAGCCCGGACGAGAGTGTGTTGTGCGAGCTGGAGGGACGGCCCTCGATGCCCTGGCCGACGTTGCGGATGTACGGTGTCGATTGAGTGCGCAGCCCGATGTCTTCCTCACCCTCCAAGTGGATGCTCCCCCAGTTTTCCGCGGAACGGGGCGCGCAGGGATAGGAGGAGCCTGGGGAGGACCCGCGCCAGGCACCCATCCAGAGCCCGGCACACATCACGCAGACATCTTCGTACACGCGCCAGACGTCTGTCCAGGCGGAGCCGGGGCCGGGCGCATGTGTCTTGTCGCTGTGGGCATGGTGCGAAGGGTCACAGCAAACATCGAGGGTGCCCTCGGAGTCGAGTTGGAGGATGCGGTCGAGCTCAGTCCACTGAGGGCTGGGTCAGGTCGCAGAACGGGATGTGAAGGAGACGTACTTACGAGTCTGACGTCGCTCCATGTGAAGCGAACGCTCGATAATCGATGTGTTGGTCCGCGCCCATTCAGCTGTTCGACAGGCTTAGGCACATGGAACGTAGGTCGTGTGTTTGGAGTGGCAGGGCGGAGGTCGATGAGCAGATCATAATATGAGGGCTTGTCAAAGAATATGGAATCCGTTGTGCACGCAACCCAGCCGCGACCTGATTTACTCTCGAACTCCAGTTTGTCCAGGTCGTTGAGCGTGACCATGCCGAGAACCCTCACACCAGAAGTATTGCGTCCCTTGAGGCGTGGAGGGGCGCCGCTGGCTTCACACCCACCTCCCGGACTCTCTGATCCCGCTACAGGCGAGCTCACCTGCTCCTCGTAACACGTGTCCGCAGCGACTTGACAGAGTATACAGGCAGCTTCGACCGGAGGCATGGTGATAATCAAAACCCTCCGACGTCCAAGAACATGCTTGTATAACGTGAGGGAGGATGGTCCCAGGATACGCAGCAGGTGAGGAAGGTGAAGGGTTGGACTGTCTGGCTGGGCACCCTCGAATTCGGAGTTCCAGCCCTGCCAGTTGCCGGAGCCACCGAGGTCCGCTCTGCGTACTTTTCGCTCCTCAAAGAATGCGCGCGCGGGGTCCCAATCAGCGTCGAGAGGCTCGAGAGCATCGCGGTCTTCCAGGGCAGAGTAGATGGTGGTCACTAACGTCTTGAGAGCTGATACGTGCTTCCAGGGTCTGGGGCGGGGTGACTTGGCGAGTAAGATGCCTAAAGACGAGAGACGAAAACCGCGGTGGCCATGCTCTGTTGTTTGCCGTCTGCGAAAGATGCATACGCCCTGGTGCTCGTCTTTAGTAAAGTATCTGAAGGACAGTCAGCCGGCACGTCGTTGAAGACCGTAGCTGGCACTGACATGACATCTCGCTCTATGAGATGCAGGCCACTTGGCAGACAGCTGAACTCGACATGAGACAAGTCTAAATCTGTACACAAGCTTTAACAGTGAACCCGCGTAGAGTCTAGTTTCGCACCTTCGCTAGCCTTAAGGGACCAATCAATAGTGTTGCCCTTTGTAGGGTGAAACGACGCGTGAAAAATAGCGACTGGAAACATGAGTAGAAGAACGCGAACGTCGACAGTTGTGTAACGCGTACGTACTTATATCCTGAGGGATAACAGGATGCATGTGCGCCAAGTCGCTGAATGCCGCGACCGCGTTGACACCAAATGGGTTGAGGGAAGAGCGCAAAAATACAGGGGTAAGGCAAGTGCCGTCACGGTCGTCGCGGTCGTTATAATGGTCCTGGTCGCTCCTGATTTCGTCGTGGTCGAGGTCGTGGTCGTGGTCGTTAACGATCCCAGCTTTGCGGGCGTCCCGAGCAGATGACTAAGCAGGTCATCCAGATGCGGTATACGGCAAGGCGCTCCCTCACCTTGTTTCAATCCCCCACTCACTGCGTCCTGGGACATCCCAGCCTCGTGTCTGCCCTATCTTTCATCCTTACCAACATCACTGACGGCATTAACGCTTTTTAACTGGCCGTATAAAACCCCGAGCTCAAGGACTGCAGGACTTACCCGACTCCCGTGTCAAGACCTTGACATTCGTTACCCTACTCTTTCCCGCCACAATGATGCATATCCAGGGTGCAGCAGACGACAGACGACCTCACTCACGAAACAAAAGGTGGGTCGCAGGCTCGAGCGATGGGACTAATGGGCAAACACACGATGGCGAGCGGTGGGAGCGCGGAGGACATCGTCGACGCGGTGGCAGGGGCCGAGTCTATGGCCATCATGGCACCCATCTCACCGTACCAAATGGCTCTCACGAAGATGGAGCTAGTGGCACAGAGGACGGACATGTCAGCGGCACTGAGAGCGCGCACGACGAAGAGCACGACGAACCCCAACGCGTCGAGCCCGTGTTGGAAACGGCAGAGGAACGCGAGAGGTTCTACCAGGAGGTATGTGTAGGTCTGGATGGCTGACGCGTGGACAGCTTACACTCCAACAAAGCTCGTCAAACTACGCGAAGTAGAACGGAAACGAGCCATCGCAGAAGGCAAGATGGACGACCCGCTCGTGCCGAAACGTTTGGACGAAGCGATCTCCATGGTCGGGACATGCATGGATATGTGTCCGCGGTTCGAACGCTACCGACGTGAAAGAGAGAACAACCTGGACAAGTGGGAAGTTGTACGTGCATAGTCGCTTGATGTTATCCTCTCTGGGCCTGCTGAGTTCTCGGAGGTCGGGTCGGGTCCATCCAGGTATGCGAGTTTCTGTTTTCGGTTCAACCTCGCGAAGCCCCATGCTTTCTTTTTGAAACTCGAATTATCGATGTGACTAGCTTACTGGCATACATAGATGGCCCGTCCCTTTTCCGAAACCCAGTACGCAGCAGTGAATGGTTGAGGTGGTGTCCACCGCTACGCCACTGGCTGGACAGGGCCCGGCCTCTGAACGCTCGCGACATCCGCATCGCAACAGCTCACTGACACTGCTTCGAGAAGATTCCTGGCACGAAACGCGTCGACCATGAGCGCGCAGTGAAGATCTATGAACGCGCTGCGGGAGATAAAACCCTCCCGTCAGACTTGCGACCGCCTCCAGTGCTCAAGGTGAGCGCGAGTGTTCATGGGTTTCTTTTGAGCTTTCGTTAATTTGGACATCAGCAAACATTGAACTATCTTTTCCATGACCTCCTCATGCGAGAAGGTTTCTCCGGGACGTATGACTTCATCCGTGACCGTTCTCGTGCCGTTAGGAACGACTTCACTATGCAGCATGAGACCGGCCCGCTTGCCATTGAATGTCACGACCGGTGTGCTCGATTCCACATCCTTGCGCTTCATCTGGAACGCGAGAGTCCGCGTTTCTCTGTAGCGCTCGAGGAACAGCAGCTGATGAACAGTAAGTGGTGGCATTGACACCCCCGCAGAAACGTGTTAATACGCTTCAATCGTAGCACTGCAAAGTCTGAAGGAGTTCTACGAGGACCAGCGCGGCCGATATCAGGCCCCCACAGAGCTCGAAATGCGCGTTTACCACCGCCTCATTCATATTCGTGACCAGAAGGAGCGCCATGAGGAGATCCCCGACGACATCCGGCATCATGCTGTCTTCCGCCTCACTACCCAGTTCCGGCAACGAGTACAAGCGAAGAGCGCACCTATATCCAAGACGTCTAAGCTCATCGTGGACACGGAGGCGATGCAGATTTTCTCTCAACTAGCAAATGTCCTGCGGGAGGCGAACAACATCGTGATGATCTATCTCGTTGCCTGCATCCTGGAGCGACACTTTGGGAAGGACGCGATAGAGGACATCGAAAACATTCGAGGAGACCTCAGCATCCCGGATATAATCGACGGCATCTCCAAACCGCTACAAGACGACCAATTATCTACGGAGGATGATGTTGTCGTCTCAGATAGCCCCACCGCCCTAACGGATGTCCAGTTCGATGTCCAGGAAGAACCAACACCGACACCACAGCCTATCACCCGGGGTGCAACGGAATGGTTGACGAGTAATTTCGGTGCTCCACCTACCGTCTCCATGTCACAACCAACACCTAGGCCTGCAAATCCGTTCGTCGGTCCCACTAGCAGCGCTTCTTCGTCTGCGCCTGTAGCCAATTCCGCATTTGCTGGTTTAGGACAATCTTCGGCGTCGAGTAGTTTCTTGGGCTCTGGGTCATCCCTGCTGTCGTCGACATCAGCGCCTCCGAAGTCGGCCTTTGGCAACCTCGCCACGAAAACCTCAGCATTTGCTGGCGCCACCTTTGGGCCGTCGATAAGTGCTCCTTCGACGTCTGTGTTTGGGACTAACACACCGAAATCAACGTTCGGCTCTTCCACCCCGGACTCAAACCCATTCGCTCCTCCTGCAAGCAAAAGTTCAGGTTCTATCTTCTCTGGACCTATGAGTTTTGGCTCAGTCGCACCCGCAACCAAGCCCCAGGCACCTTTAACCGCGCAGCCTACTTGGCCAGCAGAGTCCTCGGGCTTTGCGAATACATTGCAAGCACCCCCTTTCCCCGCTTCCTCCCCCAGCTTGGGCCCAACTCCACCTCGAGCTCCTTCCCTTAATCCCTTAGCTTCAAGCTTTGTCCCCCCCTTCACTCCCCAACCACAATCACAGCCGCCTATCGATTCAGAGCCCGCAGTTCGACCCCCAATTTTCTCCGATCCATTCGCGGCATCATCCGCGTCTGCAGGTCCATCTTCCCCATCGAAACTCTCTGCACCCCCGGCGCACTCGAGTAGTTTGTTCGGTGGTCCTCCGGACTCGTTAGTACGATCATCAGCACCATCAGCCCCAGCCCCAGAGGAAGATGCAGGACAAGGGATGCCACCACCTCCCACTCCTACACGCATCATAGAGCGCCGACAGACACTTTGGGATCTTCCAGGGTCATCCTCACCTTTCTCTCGTCTGAAGGAAGATAGTATGACTTACACCCCTTCCCCCGGCACGCCCACTGCGCCGTCCTCCCCCATATCTCCTACTGCACCACCGCCTATGCTGGGCAGGCCAACACATATTGCACTACCCCCTACCCCGACAGCGCGATGGTTCGAGGCGTCGGAGGCATCCCTCTCGCGTAAGCCGTCCATGATCCACTTCCCCACAGTGCAAACCCCCAGTGCGGTGGACATCCTGAGCCCGATCCACCTCACCACCCCCACCGGCAAATCAAGGCCCCCTTCAAGCGACGGGCTACTGCTTCAGACAGGCACACCTGCTTTAGAGCGACAGTCCACGATGGAATCTCTAGTCTCGATTTCCCCAGTCGCCAAAACCCCAGACTCAGCGACGAAGATGCCGAAGCCTGTGCTCGAGATTCAGACCAACGGCATCTTACCTCCCTCGTTCTCTTCCCCTTCTCCCTCCAAGAAGGGTAACGGAAAGACGAAGCAGAGCCCTTCAGACCTCAAGATGCGTGCGGTGCACTTTCTCCATACGAGCCAGCTGGTGAGGACGTGCTGGGCGCGCTGGCGGAAGCGGCGGGAGACGAGTAAGGCGTGGGAGGATGCGTGCAAGCGTAGTCAGTCGTACCACAACACGCGGCTCTCGACGAGTGCAAACGGAAGACCATCCGATGGGAGAGAGGCGTTGCAGGCGAAGAAGCGACGGGTCTCGTCGGTCGTTCCTATCGAATCAGTGCAGGACAAGCGCGCCAAGCGACGAAAGTCAGCGCAGTTAGTAGCAGAGCCGTTAACGGACGAGGCCTTGGCACGGAGACTGCAGGAGGTGCGTCTACTGCGAATTTCCCTCGTCGCTGTGGATGCTAAACTTACCCTTACGTTTTGTAGAACCGTGATGAGAATGAGAAGAGATGGGCGCAGGGCTCCTTCCGGCGCACGATCCTGGATTGTCTCAAAGCGCGTCTACCACCCGATGTTCAACTTTCTGAGTGGTGCATCTGGCTGTCGACGAACAGCATGAACGACAAGACGGCGATCTGGCTGGAGCATAAGTTTGACGTGCCCGCATCTGGCCATTGGGTTTCCGAGAACGTTTTTTGCATCCCTGCGTTCGAGGCGCCCGAAGACCAGGGCTCCCCTGGACTCATCGTATTCGAACGCTCGCCCTTGGAGGGCGTCGATGATGAGATTGAGAGGTTCGTCTTCGCATATGTCCTGTGCTTCGTCAGCCGCAAAGATGTTTACTGCGTCGGATACGTAGGAAGTACCGAGTTCTAGATGACTGCGCGCGCCTGCGAGATATTCTAGAAACTCGCCCGCCACCAGACGAGGAACATTTTGTGCCATGTCTCTTAGTCGTCAACTGGTCGGAGAAGGAGGACGATGAAAATACACAGGACTTCGTAGACATGGTGCGTGAATTCATGGGCTGACTAAAGCAGCTCTACTGAATTCTTCATATGATGTCACAGACGCGAAAGGCTGTTCGGGATGGGTCATTGAGGCATGTCTCGTACTTTTCAGTTTCCGCGACCGCCAAGGAACTCGACAAGAAGTTTTCGAGCGTCGTTAGTCTCTCGCCCCTCGATACCGATGATCGACTGGCTGTCAAACTCTCGTGGAAGGGTATGCTGTACTTGCAATGTGTATGCTCGACGAACCTAACATTGTCCCCAGACATCCACAAGTTCCTCATCTCTCCCGTCGAGTCTCCCCTCTCCGACCTTGTGGACAGCTGCTGGTCTGGCACGGAGTGTGAGTAAAACTGGAACTTTATTCTATTTGCCATTTTCTGACTGGAATATATAGTCGACTGGACTCGTTACGATCGAGTGGTGGTAGCCGCGGAGGCAATCCTGGATGCATCGTTACGGGCGATTGTTGGTCTCTTTCCCGACATTTCATCTCCTGAGTCGATCGAGATACCAGAAGACATCCCACAGCCGGGAGACGTGACCCAAGGTAAGTCGCCCCGATATACAAGCCCAGTGTATTCGGCTCACTTGGAATGGCCAGGATACGCCACCGGTCCGTTCGTAGACTTCCTGACGAAGCTGCTCGCCTCTTCCGTTCAAGAGGCCCTAGGAAACAAGCTGTCGAAACCCATCACCCTCCCACGGAGCACGCTCGATGCTGCCGTGCACACCCTGGAGGGGGCGATAGAGACGCAGATGCAGCGCCTTCGCCAACTTGCCGCGGACACAGCGCACAAAGCCTCTCTTGGTCCTTCGCCAAAACGGCCCGCATCGCAGGAGGATCTTCGACTCAGCGGGTAGGCACCCTTCATGGTCTGCACGTCATAGTCAGTGTCGTACTCACAGTAGAACCTGCAGATCACTCTCATCGAAACGTCTTCGAACCTCGCCCTCTGACGACGAGCTCGGTGATGCCGATTTCCACGGTGTCTCGGTGTCCCCGCCCCCGAGTACGGCGGCAGCTACGGATGTGGGTGATAAGCCCCTTGTAACGGTCGCGATGCTGCGTGCTTTGACGAGAGACGTGTTGAAGACCTACGGGGGCTCGAAGTAGGTGCTGTCGGACGGCCGCACCGACTGGACTCTCGTAGTTATATGCATATCGTCTTGTATATCTTGTTTTGCTTTCTTTGTTATTCGTAGAACGTCACTGGCCATATAATTTCTGACTCATATGTCATGCGTGCAAGCTGTTTTAGTGATTGCACCCGAAGTTCATACGATGGCTTGCATCCTGCCCGAAAAAGAGACGCGCCAAAGTGTTACACACTCTCCCACCGCTGCAATGAGCCGGCATGTGTGTTAAATAACCAGCAGGCCTAGGCAAATTCCCTTCTAGCATACAGCATGGACATCATGGCGAATGATATGATACATACAACTTTCCTGCATTGTCCACTTCCGAGGTTACCATAATCCTCTGCTCCGGGCCCTCTTCCATTCATCCTTTACGCATCCTCGCTTGCATCAATTACATCATAGGCCAAAGAATTGTCTGTCTCAGACAGGGGAACATAACTGATACTAAACGCCGTCAGCACACCGTCACGCATGAGGTATAGAGATAGGTACCACGAAATGAGCACACTCAGGAAAAGGCAAGCGCGGCCCATGCTGCAACTGCACCCATGGTTGCGACGGTCGCCGTCTGCGCAACGGTCGACACGACTTGGAGTGTGCGACGGCGCTTCGATGGTAGATGTGCGACAGCGCGGGATGATATATCTGAGACGGTTTTGGTACCCTCTGTATCATCGGTGTCCTCCCTCTTGCGCTTCAAAGTGTTCGAAATCTGGCGGGACAGAAGGTCAACGAGGTAAACAGGGTGCGAGAGAGAAAAAAACATACCGCCGCGGCTGTGGTTGCGGCGGCGACGGCGAGCTTGGCCTCGGCGATGGCGACGGCCGCTTCGGAACGAAGTGCTTTGACAGCCTCGAGCTCTTCGGTCATCTGGGCGCGAGCCTCTCGCTGCAAGTCGCACGTTTCTAGAACGAATGACATGGACATCGTGAATAGGGTCCAAAGCACTGCAGAATACTCAAACGCACCTTTCAGCATGTCCTTCGCAGCCCCGACCTCTTTCATCAGCTCACTGACCCGCTCTGCCTCGTGCTCGGCGAGCGTCCTGCGCTCCTGGAGGTGGGAAACCAAGTCCCCTAGCCCTTGCAACCTGGTCTGGATGCTTGTGAGATGGTCGTCCCTCGTGGCCAAGCGTACATGGGTATCGACCAGATGGTCGTCGAGAGCGCTAAGGCGTTCCTTAGTGTACTGGACGTGGGCAGCAAACGCGGCCTCGTCTGCCTCTCGGGTGATTCGGATCGCGTTGAGCTCCTCCTGTATCGAGTTCAGTGTCCAGGCGGGAATGATTAGCGCAAACACTAACATTGATCGCGGGTGTTTGGGCCACAGCTTCAGGCTCGACATCTTGAGGATCGGGCTGAGTAAACAATTGTACTCTTGGAGATGCTTCAGAGACAGATGCCACTCGGTGGAAGAACGCGTTATGGGCCAGGATGAAGTCAGGCACGTCGTCACGGCCCTCTTCTCGTTCTACGTCTCTGATGGCTTCATCGATGGCCTCTCCGATGACCGCGTCAAAGTGATCCTCATAGACAGCGGGACGGCAAGGCGCGCCATTTTCATCATCGGAGATCTCAATGACTTCAGGACGCTCAAGCGGGAGAGGGCTCTGTCTGCATTCATGTTCGGGCCCAGGGGACTGGTCAGCAGGGCTCGAGGAGCTTGACCGAGAGCCTGGCCAAGCGCCTACGATGGGAAGCTCTTCCGGGGGCGCAGTGAAGGTCACGTCTGCGTCATGGTGTTCATTCACCGGGGAAACGGACCGACTGGATGACAGGTCCATGTCTTCCTCTTCATCGAGTAGGGAGGGGACTGTCTGGGCGGGTTCGAAGAACGATTCGTGGAGTTCAGGCGGAGGCAGCGCAGAGGGGACGACTGGGGGCAAAATGCTTTGAAAAAAACGCAGCCGTCCGGCTTGGAAGGACATTATGCTTTGCGATGTGTTAAGGAGGCCCTCGAGCAAAGGAAGATGATTGGAGGGCGACGACGGACGCGATATCTCTTGGATGTCAGAATCACCGTCCGACGTCGCTGGAGAAGAATCAGGGGAGGGAGGGTACACGCCGTAGCGGCCAGAGGTCGACTTGGTAGACGCCTTGTCCGGAGACGAGTCGTCGTTGGTGAGTGATCTCGGGAGGGGTGAAGGTGCTCTGGAAGAGGCGTCCCTGCCGAAGACCAACTGCACGCGCACGACGACCGGGCGAACGAGATAGCTGTCCCGACCGACAGTCTTCCCAAAGGTTATCAGGTCGCCATCGGCGAGGACGGTGGGTACTTCCGGCTTGAGCACGGTCGAAACGAGCTCACCCGGGCGGAGAATGTGTGTTCCGTGGTGGGAGTGGAGGTCAGTGATGTATACCTTTGTCAGATCTGTTTAGCGAACGGCTCCGCGGACGCAGAGGAGACCGTGGCATACGTTTCCGTACTCCGTGAAGGTGATCTTCGCATGCTTACGACTCACTACCGGGCATCGGAAGAGGGCTCGCTCTGGATCGTCTGCGAGATATCCCTGGCTGGGCTTGCGGCCCACTGATATCGTGCGGGACGCTGACTTGGTAAACGACAAGGATTCGGGCGGGTGGCCCTCGTACTCCTTGACGTGCAGGACGATGCCTTCGAGCGTCGTGAGCACCTCTCGCCCATGGCGGGCGTGGCAGTCATGGCGAATCCTCATACCTATGATGTTAAACGTGGCTAGATCTGTAGAGTTCATCGTTGTCGTCGTGCTCTCCGTCGTCGATGTGCACGTTGAGGAACGAGGTGAAGCTGCGGTGCCGGGCGAGCGGCGCGTCCAAATACTGTGACTCGCTGTGATGCCGGCCCCCTGAGCAGCCCGGTCACGCGTGACCTGCCATTTTGAGCGAATTCCTGCGGGGCCGGTCTCGCGGGCTAAGCTATCTCTTACGCTCACCATTAACAGGAGCCACGCCCCGGTAGAATGTCTTCAGCAATACCAACAGCAGATCCGTCCGCTTCCAATGCTGGAAAGAAAAAACCGATAGTGATCATTACGATTGGCATGGCGGGAGCCGGGAAGTCTACCTTTGTGCAGCAAATTAACTCGTACCTGCATTCGCAAGAACCACCATCACCGCCATATATACTCAACCTCGATCCAGCGGTGTCGAGTACGCCTTTCGAACCAAACATCGACATTCGCGACACAGTGGACTACCACAAAGTTATGAAGGAGTGTGTGTCTTTTTGTGCCTTCACATACTCCCTCCGACTTACAAAGTATATGCTAGATACAACCTTGGCCCTAATGGTGGCATCCTTACCGCACTCAACCTATTCACAACAAAATTCGACCAAGTCCTCGGCATAGTGGAGAAACGTGCCGATACTGTCGAGTGAGTATCGCCCGCACGTTTCTGCGGCTTGGGCGAATTTCAACTCTCTGTAGCTACGTCATCATGGACACTCCAGGGCAGATCGAGATTTTCACTTGGTCAGCGTCAGGTGCTATCATCACGGATGCCGTAGCCTCCTCACTGCCGACGGTAGTGGCATACATCATCGACACGCCCCGCACAACAGCCCCAGCAACATTCATGTCTAATATGCTATACGCATGCAGGTAGGTGCTGCTACGTTCATCTATGTATCCGAACGTCTTATGTCTGACCCTGAGAATCACAGCATCCTCTACAAGACAAAACTACCATTTATTCTCGTCTTCAACAAAACTGACGTGCAGCCCCACGACTTCGCGATCGAATGGATGCAGGACTTCGAGGCGTTCCAAGAGGCCCTCGCCTCACACAAGGGCACGACCGACGACGAGGGTGAGCCGACGTATATGAACAGCCTGATGAACAGTATGAGCCTCGTGCTCGACGAATTTTATAAGCATCTCACCGTAAGACCAGGCTCTAGCGGTTATAGACCGAGTTCATGCTCACCGCGCTGTGATTTTCCAGGCGGTCGGAGTGTCGAGTGTCACCGGTGCCGGAGTTAGAGAGTTCTTCGAGGCAGTCGAAGCGTCACGGACGGAGTACGAAAAGTAGGCCCTGATCTTATTTTTGTTTCCCAATCTATGACCATACATTCTGACCGTGGCCTATCAAAAGGGAATATCTGCCAGAGCTGGAGCGCGCCCGGGAAGCGCGCGAAAAATCGCTCAAGGCGGTCAAGGAAGACTCTATGAGCCGGTTCATGAAAGACCTCACGCTCGACAGAGAGCAAAACCCTGCCGCCGCGTCCGCAGATAGGTGGGACCCTGCAGCATACGAAGCAGAGGATGAAGATGACGACGACGACGACATGGACGTGAACATCATAGACCGCAGTGCGTTTTCCACACTCTTATGCGTGCCCTCTATGCACAAACGCTGACGGTCGCATCTCGGGCTGCAGGCGAAGACGCATGGCCGGGGCAGTACATTGACGTAACGCGTATGCGCCCGCGCAACGACGAGGGCATGGCGTGGCCGCGGCCCGGCTGACGGGTTGCCACACGCGTGTTACCCGGGCCTATGAAGAGGACACGATAGGGATGACAGGCTGCGGTAGGTCAGGTGCAAGAAGATATGACATCGATGTAAAGTAAGAGGCCGGACCTTTGCCACAGTTCTTCACTCGTTACCGTGCGCTGTGCGTGCACGACGTGTTTTTGGGGGATGTCCCCTGAAATAGGGGAGGCACCGGGCCTTTCGCAACGCCGGATGGTGGTCAGAAAATATGAAGAAGCGATTGTCGCGGATGGGTTCTGTGCACATGTTCACAGTTACACAATTGGCAGAGAGGCCTCCACGGCTGCTCAGCGGCATGTCAGGTTGCCGGTGGTCTCAGTGAACACTACACATGATCCTGAAATTGGGTCCCGCGTGCATCGGGGCTGCTCCTCTCACTGCCAGAATTCGTCTCGAGTAGAATGATTGATCTGAAGGTAACGTTTCTATGAACGCTATGCGCAGGTTAGAGGTGAATCGACTAGAATAATTAAAGTAGCATTTCAACGTTAATAATGTTCCGGTGATGGCTATAAGCTCAATTAGTGCCCTGACTGGCTGGGGCTATCGTCCGCTATCTCGGCCTCTACTAATTCGTACGTCAAGTTGCTGTGCCTTGGCATATTATTTCTCTCTTATCCACAGCCCGTAAGTGTTTGAGTATGGCGCAACGGTCCACCAACTAGCAGTGAAGTGGATGCTTTAGCGCGATCGGCGACCCCCGGTGTAATCAGAGCAGGCACGACCTGGTGGAGAAACAGCGCCACCAGTGCTGATGTTGTCACATGGAAATGGAGTCACTATTCATACTCACGAGCACTTGGCAGCAAACACGCATTTTATGAACCGCTATAGGACGTCGCCGTTGGTATGTTTATCATGGTGTTCACATCTCAACCGCGGCGCCGTAGGGATTCCGTAAAGAGACTTTGTGACCAGGGACATCTCCTGACAATCTAGCGGGGATATCGCTACAAGATGTCTATCCTAAGCCAAATGGTGTGGCGTGCATGCTGAGCTAGATCACTCGATCGTCATCATCTCCGGAGATCTATAGTCTCCGCAGACTGCGCTCGCTATCGCCGATAAAATATGGCACACACATGTCGAATATTGTAACGTGCGCCGCACATGTACTAAACGAGTGGAAAGCATGCATCTTTAATGCGCGGCTTAACAAGTGCGTGAGTGTGGATTCCACTCAAAAGATGTGAAGTAGCGATGTTAAGAAGCAAGAAAGTAAGATTAGAGCCAGGGGCGGAGATTAGCAGTGCTATTAGTGAATTCGTGCGGGTAAACGTAAGACTTACTCCACGTCCCCCTCGTTACGCACTGCAAGTTTCGCGGGGCCATTAGCATACGATACATAATCCCATTACATATTGCATAATACCCAGCCGTTGAGAAATATCCCCTAGCTCCCCCCGTCCGCAGTTGCACACCGTCCACAGTAACTGCCAGTGCCAGTTTCGCAAGAACACGGAGGTGGCATGTTCCATGAGAGCCCAGAACCCTTTCGACAGTTCCAATCATTGCAACCTATCAAGAGTTAGTGCAAATGTTCTGCGAGTGAGACTTGCATTTCCGGAGGCGGTTGACAGGAACAGGCTCCGATTCAACATCGCACAATTGTCGTCGGTTGCTCCCCGCACCGCATCATATTCCCTTTTCGAGCCCCGCACTTCCGCTTATGTAAGCGCATTTAAAGTCCCATAACTTCAGTAGGTTCCTTGTCCAAACTACTCTGTCCCCACCGTCCTCTTCGCCGTCTTCCCCCCGCCGACTTCCCTCCCCGCGCGATTAACAACCGGCCAGCAACGATCGCGAAGACATCTTGAAACCTCAACAACCCCTCACAGCAAGCACAGAAATGGAACGGTGAGTGCGGGAGAAGTTGTGGCGAAGGCCCTATCCTCATTCTGTATGCTACAAAGGTACTCCAAGATTGAGAAAGTTGGTGAGTGGTGATACTCGAAAACGCTTTAAGATTGGGCTGGTAACTGACTGGACCTGCTGCACAACAGGCGAGGGTGAGTGACTAGTCGTTGTCGTCGTCGTCGAAGCTCTAATGTCTTACTCTCCCCTTACGCACTGTTTGCGCGCATGACCTCCAAATTAGGTACCTACGGTGTCGTTTACAAAGCCCGGGATATCAACACGAACAGGGTTGTCGCTCTCAAGAAGATCAGGCTAGAGGCCGAAGACGAGGGCGTCCCGAGTACCGCAATCCGGGAAATCAGTCTTCTCAAAGAGCTTAAGGATGAAAACGTCGTCAGGTGAGCATCTTTTGGTGCGAAGCATCCCCATTTCTTTCTCTCTGTCTCATGGTGGCGCTCGACGACAACTTCGGGGTGAAACTGCGACTTCGATCACTCACCGGGATCTTTGTAAATCTCCTAGGCTCTTGGATATCGTGCACGCCGATCAAAAGCTGTACCTAGTATTCGAGTTCCTCGATGTTGATCTCAAACGGTACATGGAGAACGGCAACAAACAGAACCGTCCTATCACCCCCGAGATTGTGAAGGTGCGTCTCCGCCTTTTCCGCGTGTATACCGCGTGGACATCCGGCGTAGCGCGTTCCGTCGTGAAATTACGCGTGTTCTACGCGTGTGAGCAAGCCTTGTCGCGTCCCAACGCGTCCGAGCAAGTGTCATTCCGTGTGCGGTGTACTCCATTACTCGCATCACGTGATTTGATCCCGGCCGTAGACATGCGCAAAACGGGTGTGAACCTGCCTGATGCGCGTTCCAGAAATTTACCCACCAGTTGACCTCCGGGTTGCTCTACTGCCACTCGCATCGCATCCTTCATCGCGACCTGAAACCCCAGAATCTCCTGATCGATAAAGATGACAACCTCAAGTTGGCCGACTTCGGGCTTGCGCGTGCGTTCGGCATTCCCATGAGGACGTACACCCACGAGGTAAGTGGTTTATATTGGCATTGTCTGCCGACACGCTGTGAATATCGTTTCCTGGATAGGTTGTCACATTGTGGTATCGCGCTCCGGAGGTCCTCCTTGGATCGCGTCACTACTCAACGGCCATCGACATGTGGTCTGTAGGATGCATTTTTGCAGAGATGTGCATGCGCGGCCATCCGCTCTTTCCCGGCGACTCCGAAATCGACCAAATCTTCAAGATCTTCAGGTAATTTCCCATGATTGCATCATTGTACGAGGTTAGTACTGAGCGGCTTCCTTAGGGTTCTCGGGACCCCGAATGAGGAGATCTGGCCGGGAGTACACCAGCTGCCGGATTACAAGCCATCCTTCCCTCATTGGGCGCAACAAGATCTCCGGGATCATGTTACAACGTTGGGTCCCGACGGCATCGATCTGCTGAAGGTGACGATCTTTACTCCCGATTGTTTGTCATAACTGACATACTAAACTTGTGCCAGCTTATGCTGACGTATGACACTGCCAAGCGTATCTCTGGTAGGTATTTTGTTATGTTATCTCGTCGGCTGGCTCTGACTACGCGTCACTTGCAGCGAAACGCACGCTCCTTCATCCCTACTTCGCCGACTTCCCGGCGAACTAGCATACACCTCTCTCCCGCCTCCCGCCTCGCTGCCTCTGTCGCTCGCGCTCTCTATCCGTTACCCGTATCCACTGTTCTCCGTCCGTTCACCATGCATCACGATCGTCCCACACGCAAACGCATTCATGATTTCTCGTCCTACCTGTTGCAGTTCAACATATATACAGATACACCGCCCGTACATTAGCATGTATTGCCCAACCCTTGTGTCCCATACCTGTCCGCGCCTCCGTCTTTGCCTGCCCCGCTTGCCCCCGTTCGCAACGCGCCATCGTTGTTGTGCCGTTGGTCACCCGCATTATCGCACTCTTGTCCTTCGTCCCTCGCTGTTCTGTGTCCGGTGATGTTCGCGATGACCGCCGCCGCTCGCACCGCGCTTGCATCTCCCCAACCGTAGTCCTATGTCGCCCGGTGTCGCGCCTCGGCATAATCTGTATCGATTCGTCCTACGTTCCGTCTAGTTCTTTGTGTCGATATACGTATGTCAAATGGCAATGTGGCAATAAACATTGGAGATGATATGGGTTGTCTTGTGTTGAATACTTACGCCAGTTCTTCGTCGAGAGCATGAGGCGGATGTACGGCGGTCGTCCATAGTGCATCCTGATGAATGGAAGTGAAGCAATATTCCCATTATATCACCGACAAAGAGAAGTAGGGGTAAAGGACAAGATCAGATCGCCAGGCCGAAAGGAGGAAGTGTCCGCGAAAGGAAGACGTAGAGGTAAGGAAGGATAAGTATACAGGCTTGGACATGGACGAGAGTCCGCAGAGGACACAGGTATGCGCGCACTGCATGATGTACATAGCACTTCCACTGCCAGGCAGGAGACGGTCCGAATCAAAGCACGACACAGGGAGTCCGGAGGGTATCTTCCACAGCCATACACTCCACGACGCTCAGTTGTTCTGGATGTTGGATATGTTGACGGGACCCATGCCCGGAAGCGTGAAGTCCGGGAAGTTCGGCCAGTTGCCGAGCGCACCGGGGTCGCCGCCGATGCGGACCCAGTTCGAGTGCGAGGGCGTCGGGCCGTCGAGCACGAACATCTGCCACCAGCCGGGCGGGGAGACGAACGCGTTCGGGGGTGCGGTGACCGTGCACGTGTTGCCGTTGCACGAGAACTCGGGGAAGAGGGTGCGCATGCCCATGGAGTTTCCTAGGGGCGGAAGGTGGCGTTAGCATGCGAGGAATGTGGGGGAAGAGAGGGGAGATGCATACCGTGCTATAGTTAGGAACAAATAGGGGGGATGAAGTCAGTATTTTCGAGATACGAATGAGCGGAGAGGAAGGGACAAACCGTGCTAGCCGTCGCTGGAGGAAGGGAGTACGTCAGATATCAGCCGAATTGCGCATAACAGCCTGCAGAACGCACCGGCGATCAGGGACACGCGCATGGTATTGGTGCCTCCCTCGTGCAAAGTGACTTGGAAAGTGTGCTGACTGCCATATGTCCAATCGGCCTGGTCGATGGTGAAGCTAGGCCGCTGGCGGCCATCTGTCAGGTATGGCGGAACGTACACCTCCACGCGCGTCTCCTCAGGGAAACCGGGCGTCTGGGGGTCGCTGCCCGAGATGAGAACACGGCCGTCCGGAAGGAGCTGCTCAGCCCCATGTCAGTTGCACTTACGGCCACGCTGGTGATATGTATCACGCACCGTCGCTTCGGAATGGTATAGACGCGCCACAATAGTGGTATTAAGGATTGAGATGCGCGAGCCGACGGGCTGACTGGGATCGTAGAGGAGCGCTTGGAAGTTGGGATCAGTAGCCAGACCAAAGCCGGCAACACCCTGTTGGGCGCCGTTGACGATGAGGAAGGTGCCATCAGGAAGAGCTGTCGAAGAAGGTCAGTGAGCGCATCACCAGAATGCCGCTGTCTTCACTGACCAGACTAGGATTCAAAAAGATGGTTGCAATCAGCCCGGATTATAGGACAAGCTGGCCATGCCGCTCACCATGCAAGTCATAACGCGCTTCGAAGGCTTCGATGCGAAGAATATTAGATCTTGAGCATTAATCGATGATAACAACTCACCATGCGTTCCAACACCCATTGAGGGTTCTCTGCCTCTGGCTGGATGTTCACGCAGTTGTCCAGCGCGATGCCAAAGTTAGATCCGCCACAGATGAGTACCGTGACAGGCTCGTTGTATGGCGCGTGCTGGGGGAACAACACCGCAGTGCCTTCGAGGGGGTAAGTGCGGCCAGCGAGGAAGCTCGTGACGGAACCGGGCATGTTGGGCAAAGTCTTGACCGTGTCGAACGTGACGGGGTTCAGGATCCGCGCTTCATTGTAGTAGCCTGCATCCCCGCAGTGACAGTCAGCAGCCGTGTGCCGTTCGGAGGTTCTGTCATGGACGTACCAACAAAGATGTTGCCGCTAGGGAGCATGTGCAGGAATGGATAGAGATTGTTGGGGTCTGTGCGGTTGAGCCAGTCCATGAACAGGTATGTCGGGCCTCCCTCTGGTGTGGGCAAGATTTCCAGCGTGGGTTCCGGAGCGCCGTTGCTTCCAACTTCGCCACCGACGACCAGGACGCTACCATTAGACATCACCAGCGCAGACGGGTACCAACGTCCCCTCTTCAGAGTACATCAGCGATATCGACTTCCGTTTGATAGAGGAACAACGCACTTGGAGCTTGAGCTCGTCGAAGTTCTCCTCCCAGTCATTTGTGCCGTTGACACCGGGGCTGCCGTCAGGCGTGTACAGACGCACACCGAAGGTGCTGTCAAGCGACCAGCCGCCAACTACGAGCTGTCGGCCCCTTCTGTCGGGCAGCACAAGGCCCGCAGAGCAGAAGACATCAGATTTGACGTGCATGGTGCGCCACGTCTTCTCAAAGTTGTCGACGAGGCTGAGGTCCAGCTCGTATGCACCGGTGGAATTGTCGAACTCGCTCGTGCCCCATTTCTCCACGAACGAAACCTTGCCGTTGATACCAAGCGTCACTATAAGCGGCACGACCACACCCGGCACGAAGAACTGTATGCTCATGTCAGATCACGGAACCCGGTCATTCGGCGGATCGTAGCCACTGACCTCGTAACGTCCGGTGTTCTCCGGAGTGTGCCAGTCGTTCATCACACCGCTCCACTCATAGAGCTGTTCTCGATGTGAGCACGATATCTTTCAAACCATATAGAAACTCACCTGCAGCCGCGCCTCACCACCACAGAGATGGATCGGATCACCAGAGCAGGCGATATTGCAGAGGGTTGGGTCTGCGAAACCAGGACTGTTGTTCTGCACGTCCGTGATGTCGCCGCACCCTGGCCAGAATTAAGTGATCGTCAAGACAGATGGACAGTTAGATGCTCACAGCATTCATCGCCAAACTCAGCGCCACCTGCAGGGTAACCGAAGGCAGCGCACAAGTTCAGGCATCCCTCGATCGTGTTGTTGGTGGTGAAGATATTCTGGTATGGGAACACGCGAGCGCCGTCGGGTTCCCTGCACGGGCGGATGTCAGCGTCGGAGAGAGGGAGTAGGATGGATGTGAGTCGTACTGGAGACAGCCCTTGTACTCCCATTGACCTGAGCAGACCGACGTAAGCGGATCAACATAAGCAGATATCGCACCAGGCTCCGGGAATCGCACCTGGTAGACTGCTGTTCAGGGGAGTGGGAACGGGAAGGGCGACGACATTCCCGGTCGAGGTGTAGACCTAGACTCCCGGCGGAATGTGAGCGTGCCATCTCGGAGATATCACTTTGAGATCCGCACCGAAAGACGATTGGGTCCGCCGCAGGCCTCCCTGTTCGGACATCAGCGCGATGCAAACGGGATATTAGGGTGCGCTCACGTCGTGTTCCCTCCACAACCCATGTTGCAGGTATCCTCATCGCCAGGAACGGCACCATCGATCAGCGTGTTACCGCAGACTGTGCATGGGGGCGATAAGCCGGCATGAGGCGGAATACCGTAGGCGTTACTCACAGCATTGAACTCCGAACTCTAGACCAGCGAGGGAAAAGTTCTGGGACTGGCACGACCCAATGCAAGACTCGACCGTCACTGCCTGGTTATCGGGCAACTGGGTGCTCATAATACGCCCGAATGCGTTGTCCCTGACCGGTGTTTGTCAGTCGGGGTTTCTGGCTTGACAGATTCACTGCTTACACGTAACATGCTGCATACGCCCAGGGAGATGGAAGACCTGTCTTGACAGGAACCACATCTATGGGCAGACCGCCGCCACCACCACCACCTTGGACAGGTGGTCCGGGGAGCGTCCCCGTAAAGTTGTACACCTAGCGGTGCATGGTCAGGGCTGCCGATACCCTCACTGAATGCACCTTTCGACGCACATTCAGACGATTAGGGCCGCCACACAACTCTGAGCTGTTTCCCGCACAAGCCATGTTGCAGTCCGTCAGCGGCGTCGGTGCGCCGCCATTCTGGATCGCGGTGTCGCAGACTGAAGCTCCGATGAGATGAACTGTTCATCGAATTGCAGTGTTCTACTCACAGCATTGGGTCGCAAACTCCATTCCGGCGATGGGGAAGTTGTTGTTGAAGCAGGCTTCGGTGCATCCTTCGACGGTGAATGGGCCCGGAACGTTGACTCCGACGGTCAGAACGCGGGCGTTGACCGAATCGCTGAGGACCACATAAGACTTGGGACTCGCAGCCTGCAGCGAAGCCCACTCACCTGAAACATCCGAGGGAGTTCCAAAGACCGACGGAGGGCACCGTCTCCGGCGGCGGGGGCGGAGCCACGCCATTCCAGTAAACGCTCAGCCTGTCTGTTAGGGCCGCGGTCAACACATCATCGGGCGAAGCACCCTCGCGCTCCACACTCACTTCCCGCGCCGCAGATCTCAGAGGCGTCGCCCGTGCACGCGAAGTTGCAGTCCGACTCGGTGGCGTTCGTGCCCCCGTTGGCAATCTCGTCGCCGCACCCTGTGGAGATAGATCGAAAACAGGCCGGGTCAGCACGCGGCGGATCTAAAGACACGGTCGCCTGGGGCGCCGAAGCGTTCCCATCACGTACAGCATTCCTGGCCGAACTCTAGTCCTGCGAAATTGAGGTCTTTCGAAGAACAGAAGGTCACGCAGGACTCGACGGTCATGCCGGTCGTGTTGACGAAGGTAGCCGCGCCGAGCGATCGGGCTCCCTGGTCGCTGTGGGGGACGACGCTCAGTACTGTGCACAGCGGATGCCGAGGCGATATTGGCTCACGTAAAACATCCAAGGAAGGTAAAGTTTGTTCCCGGTATGTCGGGTGCTGCGGGTGCTTGTCGCACGCGGACCATGGATCCATGGGCGATCTAAGGAGGGTCAGACTTTGGGTGAAGCAGCACAAGGTCTTGGACAACGCACAGAAGGGAGTGACAGCGCAAGGGCTGCGAGCGAGGCGGTAAGCGTGGCCATTGTCAGCACACCCAAGGAGATCAGGGTGCCGTGGTGAGGTGTGCGGTCGCGCCACGAGCTTAAGTAGGCCCTCATGAGCCGCTCAAGCAGCAGCAAGCAAGCCTCCATCGCGGTGATTATGTCACGGAATAGGGAAGCCAGGACTGCCCAAAACGAATTGCGCGCGGCACAGGCAACGCCGAGGCATTTGCTCCGGGCTGAGGCAGACGCATCCGCAGGAACCTTGTACGTCCAAAATTGTCGTGAAGCGTCCCGAACACGAAGGGGCGCCGACTTCCTCTCGGCATGCGAAGTTCCAGCTGCTCCGGGACCTAACCACATGCGGGCGAGAACACCACCATCGGATGTGTGCATGCGAGTCGATGTACGCCGCCAGGAGCACCGTCAAGACCCGAGGTCAAGATCTGACAGCGTCGGGAGCTACGTACGCACGAACACCGCGGCTCCCAAGGCATCAGGCCCGCACGTCGCTTGTCCCTCGGCCCTGTGCCAGTATTCGACCGCAGGGATGAGCAATCCGCGAGCTCGATTCTCACCGGGCGGCAACTTCCAGGAACGCGACAATCCGAGTTAATGCCAAATCGCCATAACCGACGGATGGCGGCGGTGCGCAATCTTGACTTTCATTCACGCCGTGACAGGCTCGAGGCAGCCGAGGGCCGGATGGAATGCCGCGATTGCCATGACTGGGGTCGCGCGTATCCTTCCTAGGCATCTGAGGGGCCCCAATGGTGGACGCTTCATGCACCCGGGATGCCTCGGCCGCCTTGCCCCGTCAATCCCTCTCGAGGGGTCATGAAGGTGTACCTTCCCACGGATGATGCTCGGTCCCAATACAGGCAGATAGCGCACCGGTTTGGTTATTTCCCTAACTGACGCGCGGCGCGCTGCGACGGGAAAGGACGGCGCTTTACCGTCACGAGCTCCGAGGCGACTGTAGATGGGACGATGGCGGCCGAAGCGCGGCAGGGAAGTACGCGCCGGCGGCGTTGTTCGCGGACCCTCGAACTATATTGGCATCCGGTGCGCCCTGACGGGGCTGTCGGTGGTAGCAAGTGGTAGTGGGATCGAACGCGTCCGGGTAGGGCGAGCCCGCGACCGGCACTGGTCGGGATTTCTCGATCTGCGATAGAACGACGGCAGCATGAGAAAGCGCGCGGTGGACGAAGGCGTCCCGCAGTGCGCAACGCCTTCCATCGCGAACCAAGCGCTAAATCCGTCACCGGCCTCTCTTGATCGAAGCCGTCATCCGCAGAGAGCCGCTACATTACAGAAGAAAGCCCGGCGGGTCGGGGCGTATTGGGCATTGGCGGTGCGGCCTCGTTTGTGTTGGTCAAGGCACCGTATCATCTCTCAATGTCAAATGAAATCTCACGTGGATGTTCGATCTAAGCGGGACGTACCTCCGACAGGGCAAGACGCTATTCCGGATGTGCAAGATGCGCGGGGCCCCGGGTTGCACTCGATATGTGCCATATGGTCGTGTTTGGGGAGCCGAGTACCATGATGCAGCGTGTGGTATCCGTTGCTCTACAATCCAATACGGAGTATGTGGCTCAGTGACAGTCAGGGCGGTCCTTCAGTGCTATAGGAGTGTTCTCTTCGCCGTAGTGAATGGAATTGACATCGGTAGACCAACAACGCAGGACCCGACCGGCCTTTGCACCGGGGTTAGCCATTGCATAGACATGGCTCTGCTGGGATTAGCTGGGCTGAAATAGTGTCTGCATGCATGTCAGCACTGGGAAGACGTTCACTAGAGCCGGATGACAGGGCGGGACGTACATCTGTCCCTGAAAGAACAGCGACGCTCGCACAGAAGGAGAGGATGGAATTTGCCGTCTGTGAGTACGATCATTCAAGTAGTTTGTCAGGGGTGATAGAGGTTCAGAAAAAGAGGCTCTCACATTGCGCATACTACAGTGTATTGTTCAATATACCGTGGCTTGTCGCGTGTTATGCTATATCGCATTCAATGAGTTGCGATGTCTGAGGTTGTCGTAGGACGCTTGACTTGCAATACAGACACAGAGGTTCCCGAGCCATCTGGACTGGTCGGGAATGCGCACGAGCGGCATACCAGATCCATTATGCCACAATATATCTCACCGGACATGCGGGACCGCTCTTCTCGGTGCGTTTTTCTAAGCGGGCGTGGTGCAGGAAAAGGCGCGGCAGGCACGCCGAGCGGACCATCAGCCGGAGATTTCTGTTATGAGGATGGAACAGGGACGTACAGGCCCGGGAGGTAAGCGCATTACTGTAGACCCTGAGGTCATATTTTGGCGTCCTCGTGCGTTGCATGAGCCCGCAATGGAGCTCCGAGAGGTCATCTGGGCGCGACGCTGGCGCACAAACCTAAGTTCTGCGTCTCTTACTCCGTGCGGAATTATGGAGGCGATTGTAGCCAAGATGTAGAACAGAAGAGAGCGGGTAATCTGACCACATTGGCCGCCTGGACGCCACGCCACTGAACCTTTGTGCTAGCTGCAAGATGACTTGAATCGATGTAGGAGGAGGTGAAGTCCACGATCAATCGACTCACAAGGATGGTGTAGCATGCACAAGAGTAAGAGAGTTGCTCCGGCATCGCATGGGACAAAGGTGTAAGACACGAAGGACAGGCTAGTCAAGACTCTGTTGTCGACCGAATGCTAGCGGTAAGCAGCTGCTGTCGGTGTGGTGTAGTGTTCAGAGGACTGCAAGCATAGAGATGAAGAGGTATCCACCGAAGCGAGACTAATCACGCACCGTCCCACCCCAAAGTCGTCTCAATACTCTCATTTAGCTGTTGTCGCAAGGTCAATGTGGTATAACACACATACCATGATACATGATACATCATCAGCTCAGACTACCGCTGGCCACTGGTCAGGTTCATCACCTCAAAGTGGTTTTGTAGACTTGTAGCTGCACTGCTGGTTGGATGGATGAGAATCAGGGGGCCAAAACAGCTCAAATAAAACAGAAGAATGCGTGTGGGTATACGCGGAACAGTACAGCACGTCGACTTTTCCGAGACCGAGTCGTTGGCGTCGACGGCGATCAACCCAGCGACTTGACAAACTCGTGACGGCTATTACTGGTATATCCACTGGACGTTGCTTGTAACGTCATGCATTCGTGGTGTAGCGGTAACATTGGGTCTTCCCATGGCCTAGCTCCGGGTTCGACTCCCGGCGGATGCATTTTTCTGATTTTCGCAGTCCACCCCGGAATTCCCATAATATAATGTATGGGTACTGACTTCACGACGATGTATGTGTTACAGCGTTGGCACGTCCAAGTATAGTATGTGGTGTCCTTTTACAGGCTCTAATTCATCAAATGAGGCAAAATGTGAAATTTCACTAACATCTCTCCGTGTCTTCGTCCTGTTCACACTCTAGAATCTCTCTGATGGTGCTTGGCAGGCCTACCATGTGTCCTCATGTCAAGTACCAGAACCAGGCAAGGAAACAAACGAACGAAGAAAAATGCGAAGACTACATGCAAGACACCTCCATTGCGACGCATCGTTTAGACCAACTTTCAAAACACTTACTTCCTATTCGACGCATGGTCCCCGTCTTTTAACATGCTAAAAGGCCCGTTGAACGACACAGAAGACGTCCCTGCGAATGTGTTGTTGCATTAATACCGAGGCACGTAAGAGGTGCCGTAGCGCGAGCGATAGGATTTAGTAGTGCTATCCGCCAAGGGGTGACAAGTTTCTTCCACGAGGCAGAAATATCGTGCAAAGCAGCAAATAGAGCAATAATGTCCTCAGATGACGGTAATACGAGGTAGCAGAAGCCGTTCGAACGTCATCGATTCATCGATTCCGATCCGAGGACCACGCTAGCAACTTCGCGGGCTACCGTGCGTATAGTGCCTGAAACCCGAAAACCACTGATCACCAAGTAGCGTCCGAAAGCATGTGTAAACAAACCAGCCAAGGAACAGGAACACCTCAACGTCAAGTCTCCTGCGGCAGGTCAACAGAGCTCCCACATCTTGACCGAATCTATCACCAGCGCCCTGTCCTCGACGTTCTCGGGCCACGTGGCGTACCATTGGTCCTGGGCTTTCGCAAACTCATGCATCGCAGCTGGACAAGTTCGTTAGTATCAACCCACGGGCACCACGTTCGAGTGACTCACTCAGAGAGCCATCCAGCCACGGCTTACCACCAACACCATCCGGGAACCATCCGTTCGTACCCCCAACGGCGACATTCATAATGAGGTAGAACGGCTCGTCGAACGGCGCGACATTCGGCGTCCCCTTTTCCCAAGGGTTCGGGGTCTCGATGAACTGCGAGCCGTTCGCGACGACGGGCGGAAAGTCGCCGCGCTCGAAGAACGGCTCGTCGAACTTGAGCTGCAGCATGTACGTCAAGCGCGAGTCGACGTAGATCCTCACAAACTGCGGGGTCCATTCGAGCGCGTACGTGTGGAAGCCGTCCGCGAACGTCTTGCGCCGGTTCGTCCACCAGCCGAACGTCTTGCTGACGCCGTTCAGCCATCCGAACGGGCCCCAGTTGAGCGATCCGCGCACGTAGTCGATGCCCCTGTGGTCCAAACACCCCCGTCAGCAGCCACTCTCGCACCGCATACTGCACTCCAGCGCAGAACTAGATGATGCACAAACGACACGTACTGTGCTGCATACTCCGGGCCGTTCCCGCGCGCCTCCATGATGTCGATCTCGCCAGAGCGCGGCCATGCGCCGTACGCGTCGTTCACCGGGAGCATCCAGAGCGCGGGCCACAGCCAGTCGCCGCGCGGAAGCTTCGCGGAGATCTCGACTCGGCCGTACTTGATCGAGTACGGCTGGCGCGAGTGCACGCGCGCGCTCATCACGGGCGGGATCACGGTCCCGAGGGTGTCGTTCGAGACCGCGCCGCAGGCGGTGATGTTCGTGTCCGTGCAGGCGGTGAGGTTGTACGTGTAGCCGTTGAAGATGTTGTTGTACCCGATTACGTCGGAGGTGAGCGTCGGGACGAGGTAGAGCCGCCCGTCGCGCACGAAGGAGTTGTTCTCCGACGCAGTCGTCATCTCGAACTCCGCGTTGCTGCGGGGCGTCAAGCGTGTCAGCGAGCCGTCTCCGATATGATGCGGCGGGCAAGATAAGCGAAGCAGAAAGAACGGAAGATTGGCAGGATGGATGAAACAAGGGTGGGAGAGACGTACCCGAAGCCGCTCATGCTGACCTCGCGCATCCATGTGTTCTCCGTGTCGAAAGTGTCGAAGTTGTCCTCCATCACGAGGCAGGTCTTGCCGACCAGCATCGTCTCTGTCCATGAGAGCCAGAAGCGAAGGCCGGTGGCCACGAAGCCGAGGAATGTCACAATATAGACGAGCCAGTACGCGATAGTCGCCGTCCGGTCCTTGTCCGACAGCCATGGCTTCTCGATCGCACCCATGAGCATCGACGAGCGCATCGGTTTCCTGCCACGGGGAAAGACAGATAGCCGCGGCGCAGTCGTCGATTCATGGAGAGTAGTACGCCGGTGGGGAAGGGGCGGCATGTACGAGCTGCGGGTGCGCAACGATGGTGCCGCGCTGCCGGGTCCACTCTGGGTGCCACGCGAATGTTCCTGGATGTCGCCCGTACCATGGCGCAGAGCGGACTGCACGGACACACGGCTGTCGTAGCGGCGATACATCGGCTGCTCGGAGTAGTACGCACTCCCGCTGAAGCTGATGACGCTTGCTGGAGCAGGGGTGGACGGAACGGAATGGTCGGGGGTGGTGAACGGGTCGTGGAGGGCTTCGTCGACCCCCTCCGAGGATGAGTGTTGATCCTGGACGAAGAAGGCCCGAGCGGGTGCGTCGCCGCTTGACACCAACGACTCACCCCCCGAGGAGGGCCTTGACTTGGACGCTGATGTGGGGGTGGGAGCGGGCATGGCGAAGATGGGGGATGGAGAGGGATGGCCAGCCCCGAGGTGTATATGAAGGGCGCAATAAATATGGATGAGCGGACCGCCCGCGTTCGGTGGCGACCGCACAACGTTACTGAGAGATTATCTGTGAATCGTCAAAACCGATGATAATGATACCGTCAAGCGTTGTCGACCGACCGCATCAGGACGAACACTAGATGACGGCGTTGTGTTATTACGAACACGCCGTCAGTGAGGCGCTACAGCGCTTCTCAAGCTGTCAAATTGTCACAATCTATGGGGCTAAAGATACCGTACGAACAGACTCACCCGCACGCCCGCGGTGGGCCCTCTTCGGAATGTCGATAGCCATGCGGAGACCAGTGCGAGTTCAGAGCTCCTGGATAGACACGAGGCTTGCATGTTGGTGTCCTGTGCGTTGTCTAGCGATGACACAACCATCCGGTCATCGAGCAGCTGTCCGGAAGGGTGTTCTAGGAGCTGGGCGTTCAGATACCATCGCGGCATATGTTCGCGTCCGGAGCGAACAGGCCTACCAGGACCCGTCAAGGGATGGAGGGATTATGGGTCAGAATTGAGTTGATGGGGCACATAGTGCGTCCCTTCGAAAAGCGCTGCAGCACTGCCCGTGGAGGGCGGCGTTAAGATTTCTATGCGTGCCTGCGCGGAGTCGGCACGAGCGGACCCTTTGTTTCACAGTCTGAGTATGTTTCTCATGTTTGTATACCTAGATAATCCTGCCGCCATATTGATCACCGGACTGACACTCACCACCTTCGAAAATAATGACCAAAGGGAGACAAATGCGGCGCGACGGGTACAAAGGTACATCGGCATAGTCGCCAATAATTCGGCAGGTCGAGGAAAAAAGGCACAGGTCGCACATCAACCTTGCGAAGCTGGCTGCCTGGTGCCATCGCGTAAATTGTTCAAGAGACTGAATTTTGGTGGCAGAGACGCTCCTCCTGGACCGTGGACCAGCGACTGATTCACGGACATGAACAAACTGTACTCAAAAGCCAGATTTTCTCGGGGAAAGGGTAGAGCCAGATTGACGTGGCTGCAATGACGTTGTGCACCAAACATGTGAGATACGCCGGCGGGGAATCGGACATGGAATAGTGTCGCCAGGGCAGACACCCAGAGAGGGATTCAAGACCCAAGGTGAGGGCGCATGAACCATACAGCAGAGAAGAAGGTGAGGTTGGAGGTCCCTCTTTCGAAAAGAGGACATGCGAGAACTAGAGCGGGCAAGAAGGCGCGAATCCGAGAAGCAACGAGTGGGATACTGCTGTCGTCATTTTGTGTTCGCGGCGACGAGATTCCCCCGTCTGCCTTGGAGAATCTCAAGCCCGTGAGTTATTTCAATCCTGGAGCCACTGGTGCCAGCCAAAACGGCTTTGCCGTCGGAAGCCCGCGAGCGTGCCAGACTGTTGGTTTGTAAGTTACACGATGTCATGGGCATAGCGGTGCTCACATTGAAAAACTCCAGGCAGCCAAATAGAATAATCCCTGTGGAGTAGAACATGGTGAGTAGATACACTGAAGTAAACCTGCAGCGGACGGCAGCAGCGATGAAGACGACTACACAGGTTCACGGGAGAGATTCAAGGTCTCATTCAGGGCATTCAAAGGTGGACTATTGGGCTCTGTAGCCCTACCAGAGAAGCCTGCGAATGATATATATCACACCAGCTGCAGTCTAATTCTGAAGTCTGAGCCAGGTGATAGTCGATGGTGAAGGAGGCCGCAGGCGTGAACGGTGACACCGATTCACAAGCGCTGGTCGTGAGCGGGCGCTTCGGACATTCGGAGCCGATCCCCGTTGAAGGTCCCAGTAGTAGAGATGTTCTTGACATACACCACGGCACGATACCATCCACACGAATCATTTGCAGCGTACGTTGATAAAGAGTTCTGTGTAGCATAAAAATGATCTTGTGCTCATTCATAAATGACTGATGGGTGGACGCTGCATTTAAGCTCAATTGATCACCAAAAAATCTTTCCGGGAAACGTGCCAGGAAGGAAGTGTATCTCATGACTAGTTCGCTCTAGCATCCAGTCTGGGTACGGTATGCCCTGCTGACTGCTGCACCGATATAGACTCGGAGACTGATCAAAGCTATAGGGCGCGAAGCATTGACAAACCGCTTTTATTTTGTGAGAGTCGATGACACTTGTTGGTGCTATTACAGATGGCCCTTGTTAGGGATTACAGTCTGCTGGTATGTATCGCGCTCACGCTTCTTCGTGTACGCTGATCTACAAGTCCATGTCACCAGTTAGCCAATTTGAGATCGCTAGTCGGTGAGTCCGCCACCGTGACGGCTCTGATCAGTCATATGGTCACCGCGCGCAATTAATCTGCACTGTGCATCAGGTCCTGATGTGGAGATATGCTATCCAATGGTAATGTAATATGGTCCTTCAGTCACCCATTTTGCTTACACAGAATACGAGTCATGGCGAGGCTCTCGATGCCAGAAGTCATGGGCACTGGACGGGGAGCGCTGACAATTGGAATGGAAGATTCCGAAAAACAAGCATTAGTCTGCACGCCGGTACTTGACCTCAGGCTTCTCAAAAACCTGCGACCCGGACGTACGGGCTGTCCCAGTGCTCGGAGCGTCCCCCTAGGACGATTAGAGGGGCAGTCACCTCTTCAGGCCCGGTAAGTATTCAAAGCTAACTCTAGTTCGTCATCTCACATACATCGAACTCAGCCCCTACCCCAGGAACTCGGCCACGAAGGGCTCACGCGCACGACCTTGCCGGCTCTGCCGGACAGCCTCGTTCTGCTCACCAGGGGCGCCACTGTTTTGGCAGGATCGTTCCCAGCCCGCTCCCCCGCTCTCCTTGCCCACCGGAGCCGGCCCAGCGAGGCGCCAGCCCGAGTCGCCACACACACGCAGTTCATTAGCTCGATCCAGGGCGCGACGCCTCGGCGTTTTCCCTGTGAGCGACCCTTCTCCTTATCTCCGCCTGGTAGTGTTCCGCTGCCAATGCGCATTCGGAGATCGCAGGGCCGCTACATGATGAGTTTGATATGGGCGAGTGCACAGGGACTGGCCCGAAAAGTCCTTACATCATGCAGATCTCCCCCTGCCGGTGGGTGGGCTGCCCAGCACGCTATCCCGTATCAAGCGTGGTCGCATCGGGTTGTGGACGCCTTTCCCCGGAGAGAAACAGTCAGCCCACTACACGGAATCGTCTAAATGGTCGCCGATCTCCGCGACGATACATACGGCGCTCAAGCCGCCGCCGCGGGGCGTTGCTCCCACATCGTCTGTCTGTGGTGCTGTAAAGGCCGAACTAGCCACCGCCGGTATGTCGCAGCGTCGGTCGCCACGCTGGGTGGCTGGGCCGGCCCCTCGCAATCGGCGCATGCGATGGGTACGTGGACGTCGACGTCGAGCGACAGACAGATAGGGAAATCGAAACCTCCGGGTGAATCACGTACGACTGGGCGGCGCGCTCAGTCTGACGCGTGGGGGTCATGGCGGCCAATTTGTGGCTTCGTGCCGCGCGTCCAGTGACTCGTGTCAAGGGAGACAGTGGGCCGCTCGCCGATAGCGAGATGCCTCATGTTGCCTTGAAGGTATGTTGGAAGCCGTTGTCAACTCTAGCAAGCACCGTAAATAGAATCTAAAGGGATTGCTTGAGCTAGGGACGCTGCCCGTTAGAGGATTCCCGCGGAGAGAAGGTTTGGCAGCGGGAACAGCGCGGACCCTACAGACCACAGGGGCTGCAGCAAGAGATATGCTTAAAGTGTAGGCTTATAGGCCGCCCAAATGTCAGCCGCCAGGGAAGAGGCAGCGGCAAGACATCGGACCTGTTGTGGTGGATACGTCGACATGGAACGCAACGTAGGGAAGAAAAGTGGAAGGGTTTCACCTCGACTCAGCATGTGTAGAGTCTAGGCTGCCCTTCGGGTCCTGGCTTCGTGTGTCTTAACTTTGGATGCTAGCCTAGGTATTCCATACACTCAGTTTACGGAGACAGCATCTTGCGGTGCATGGAAGACCCCCAGCAGACTCAGACCACAAGGGACTGAGGGTATAATACAGTCTATAGAAGTTATGACGATCATTGGATATACAAAATGACGCCTATCCCATGAATGAACGAGACACAATTAAGCCCTTGCAAAAGTAACCTACACGAGAAATGAAGGGAAACGAAGGGGGCAGATGAGGGAAGGTGGATTGGCAAGGGAAAGGGGTAGGCAATACAGATAACAGGCAAATGACGAGGACATTCGTGATTACTAGATGATGCCGAACCTGGGAAGGCCAGCGTGCCGCCGGGACGTCAGCCACCGGCATTTGCGCCGCGGAAGAACATCGAGGCTATGGCGTTGGGCCTTCTACGTTGAAACGGAGAGATAAGTATCCGAGTTGAGGAGACCTTTGAAGCCTAACGCATCATAACGTGTACCGACTCGGCACAAACGGAGAACCCCAGCGAAGTCCAAGAAAGGGCAACGGTACCAGAGTAACATGTAGGCCGAGGATGGACGGCGAATGTGCGGTTTATCGAATGTCCACGACGAGTGCATGGGGAGCTGCGCGCGCAGTGACGCGTTGCTCTCAGCACCTCTGCCACATCTTGACGTAGTCAACGACCATCGCGCGGTCCTCGATGTTCTTGGGCCAGGTATCGTACCAATCGTCCTGACGTTTCGCGAAGTCGCGCATGGGACCTGTATCATAGCCGGAGCGTCAGTAACCAGCTTCCATCTGCTATGAAAAGACGCAGAAGCGTACTGAGAGAGTGGTCGAGCCACGGCTTGTCGCCGGCACCGTCGGGGAACCAGCCGTTCGTGCCGCCGACGGCGACGTTCATGATGAGATAGAACGGCTGGTCGAACGGCGCCACGTTCTTGGTGCCGTGTTCCCAGGGGTTCGGCGTCTCGATGAACTGCGAGCCATTCTGCACGACGGCCGGGAAATCGCCGCGCTCGAAGAACGGCTCGTTGAACTTCAGGTAGAGCATGTACGTTAAGCGAGAGTCGACGTAGATCCGAACGAAGTCGGGGCTCCACTCGAGCGCGTATGTGTGGAAGCCGTCCGCGAAGGTTTTTCGGCGGTTGGTCCACCAGCCAAAAGTCCTGCTCACGCCGTTGAGCCACGTGAACGGGCCCCACTGGAGAGAACCGCGGACGTAGTCGACGCCCCTGGGATAGAAATGAGCCAATCAGCATGCTATCGCGAACACAATCGGGGGATGGCAGAACGTTGGAGCGGAATGCAGCTGCTCGATTGACCGTCGATTGAGCGAAGGTACTCACTGTGCCGGGTACTCGGGCGGGTTCCCGCGCGCTTGCATGATGTCAATCTCGCCCGACGCGGGCCAAGCTCCGTATGTGTCCGTGACTGGCAGCATCCAGATGGAGGGCCATATCCAGTCGCCGACTGGCAGCTTGGCCTTCACCTCAACACGACCGTACTGGATGTGGTGGCTGTTCTTGGTCGAGATGCGAGCGCTCATGACGGGGTTGATGACAGTGCCGGCGGTGAGGTTGGACACGGCGCCACAGCCCGTGGTGACGTTGATCGCTGTGCAGCCAGTGATGTTGTAGGTGTAACCATCGAGCACGTTGTTCTTGCCGATGACGTCTGAGGTGAGCGTGGGGACGAGGTAGAGTTGACCATCCTGAACAAAGGAGTTGTTCGGCGAGTTGGTCGTCATCTCGAACTCTCCATTTCTGTTCTCATCATGAGGCGCCGCGGAACAAACACAGAAGAGGCCACGTACCCGTATCCACTCATGTCTACTTCATGGTACCATGTATACTTCGTGTCGAACGTTTCGAAGTTGTCCTCCATGATGAGACAGAGGTTGCCCACGTTCGGCGTCTGCACGTACGAGAAGTACACACGGATGGCAGCCCCAACTATGCCGAGCATGGCGACGAAATAGGTTACCCAGTAGGAAAGGCGTTCGTAGAAGTCGCGGTCGGTCGCCCATGGTTTGATGACCTCCCCAGTGAGCATGCTCGACCGTTGGCGTTTGGCAGTGCGCGGTATCATTGGCAACGTTCCAGAGCTAATACTCTCCCCTTCCATGAGCGTTGCCCGCCGCGGAAGGGCGGGCGGGGACATGAATGAGCTACGCACATGGGCATTCGAGTTCTTGCGACTGCGAATACCACGCGTCACCTCGCGGATGTGGAGGTCTGTCGTCGAGTTGCGTAGGGAGGAGTGAACCGAGACGCGGCTGGTACCAGTGTGA
The DNA here is from genome assembly GCA_022606055.1 of Trametes gibbosa. Lineage (NCBI taxonomy): Eukaryota > Fungi > Basidiomycota > Agaricomycetes > Polyporales > Polyporaceae > Trametes > Trametes gibbosa. The sequence continues at coordinate 105,905 of JABYQJ010000043.1, read as the reverse complement.
GGGCGCGAGGCGGGTGGGGAAGACGTGGGCTCGGGGAAATACGACGTCGAGGCGATGCTGGCGGCGCTGCTATGGTGCAGGTGGCTGTTATCCGCGCTAAAGTTGACGACACTCGCGGGAGGGGAGAACGGGTTGCTAACACCGCTTCGAGGCGTCGGTGGCACGGAGATATCGGGGGTGCGGAATGGGTCGCGACGCACATCCTCTGCACTGTCGATCCCCTGGTGTTGCTGCGCAAGCTGGAAGAGGGGCCTCGGGGGTTGAAGTGGGCGCTCGCGCTTGGAGCCCATCGTCGTGGGGGGCGGCGCTGGCAGCTGCTCAGAGGACGACGCAGCGGAGCTGTCGGCCGTGGAAGGAGGGGACAGGGATGGCATGGTGGGAATGAGCGGGCACCCGCTGATGTAGCGAGGAGTCGAAAAGAGTGGATCTGGACGTCGTCACAGACCAAGGTGATAAGACGTCTCGGGCCCTGCACTCGCGCGAAGGGGCGTATAAGAGAGGGTGTTGGGCCAGTGAATTGAGCAGGCACCAGGGAGGGCTTGAAGTGCGGGCGATCATGTCGGCAGCCCCATCTCGGCCGCCTGGAAGCGGAAGCGTTGCCCGTCAATTCCATGGCTCGGTCCTGTCCATGCACAGATGTCGTTCGCGGTGGCATACGCGCGCGGCCATGTCGCGTCCTTCACCGTGCAGCGCCTGATACTGACAAGATGTCGATGGACGGCCACAGCCGATGCGTCGTCCAAGAGAAGATATGCCGCCTTCTCACCGGTCCCAGTCCTGTGGGCCTGCTCTTCAAGCACGCTGACACGGTCCGCCCGGACGTCAGGCACCAGGACGTCGGAGGAGAACACATGATCCGAGCAATTCTCCTTCGGCATGGTGCTCCCCAGCGTCTTCAGGCGTCTTCATGAATCGATGCGCGCTGGCCGGCGCCCGGAGAAGCAATAGACAATCGTCCACTGCCAACCTAAAGCATGTCTTAGCGAGCGCAATCGGGGCGTGGGACGAACACGACGGTATAGTGGCCTTCGTGATACGTCGACGTGTTCCAGATTCATGAGGGGGACGGACGTCTCTTGCCTGTGCCCCGAGGTGGCGGCAGGGGGAAAGAGCGCAGGAAGCGGAGCTTGTGTTCGCCTCGCCTGCCCTGGTTGGGCCTTGATCGTGACGCGTGAGTGCGTGACACGCAGTCACGCATGTAGCGCGGACGGAATCGAAGCTTTTTCCGGCGTGACCTAGTAGTAGACGTACTGGCATTCCGGAGGCAGGGCTGGACACGCCATGCCAACTCGGGTCAATTATCTAGTATCCCGATGGCCGAGTCCCATGTAGGGCGTGCGCGTAGTGGCTGGCGATGGGTATGCGCAGAGCATGCAAGCCGGGTGCATTCTAGGTGCGGGTATGTCAGGCACTAATACCAGTGGAGGAGCTGGGCCATCTCAGAGATAGCACGGCGCGCGTCGTTTTGGAAGTCGAACATGGCATTCGGGTAAAAACCCTGGATGAAGAGAACAAAGTGATGATGAGAGCAAGCGCCTCAACGTCGCTCGATAAGCACTTGCCTGCAGGCAATAGCATGGTTGCTCGCCAATGGCACATTCCGAGCGCAGTCCTTGCACTATCGAACGTCGAGACTGGGAAGAAGGTGGTGGCGCGCAGCGGGTGGTACCTTGCCTGACACACCGACCTTCTTCTTCCGGATGTGAGTAGGACCACGTGTCAGCATCAACGGTGACTGGATCGCTCACCAAGGATAGTTGGACGCGTTCCAGTTGCGCCCCCGGTCATGTCATGCTGGCAAATGAATGTCAATAAATAAAGAGACGTTATCAAGAATGACTATAACAAGAGAAAGCACCGCCATCATCCGACAGAGGGTTGGTCTGGTGGCTTCAATCCGACCCGAGACGTAGTCGGGGAAGCCTTCTGTCCGCGTAGTCCGGTATGCCAGCATCGTTTGTCATCGAGCTGTAAGCGTGACGCAAATCGTGAATCAACTCCATCCATCACCCGTCGACAGATGGACCTCAACATACCTTCTCCGGTCACAAGCAATCTCGTACGTACGCGATTTAATGAAGGTAGGAACAACGGCGGCTGTGCACTCTATGTTGAGCAGACTGTGCAGAACGCCACCGAAGACATCTCGAGAAGATAGACGAGTCTACTTGAACCAACCAAGTGCAGCCCCCATAGCGGGAAGCTCATCGCCGTTGATGCAGATAAATGCTACCACCACTCGACAACAATGTGCTGGTCATATGCCCAAGTAGAACTTTCTCAATGCACAAAACTATGTCGGATCGAATGCGAGCGCGTGAGGTACGGTGCCCATCGCTCGAATCGTGCACGGCCCCTGCGCAAGAAGGTAGCACACCTTCTCGTATAACTTCGCCCGGACTATCAAGAGCCCGCGCTGCCCTGGTTTAATCATGTACCCGCCGGCAGACTGCATGATGGAATGCCCCTCAGCACCGATTGAGTTTGCGGTGATTGCGCTGTGATGAGCAAGCGCAGAAAGACGTTGTCGCAATCCGGGCGCACTCTGACTTCGGGGCCGGAAATCGCCCTTCCTCCCGAGACTTCAAGGCGCGCCAGACAGGGGCACAGGGGCGAGGAGGGGCAAGGAGGGGCACCGGAAACGAAGGCGATTTCTGGGCTTCAGCTTCCGAGCAGGACAGGTACAATGGGTAACGCTCGCATCCGGGACAGAGGGCGAGAGGGGCATCGGCGCAACGTATCTGCTAGACCGAATCGCGTCTGGAAAGAGCTGGGTCCGCACAGTGTGTGCGAAGAGGCGCAAAGACCGTTCCTGGAGAGTGACAATCGGCTCGATGGACGCGAATAGGGACTGCATGCGCACAGTGGCATGTCTCGGCCGCAGGCCATAGCCTTGTCCTATTCATCGGGTCAGTCTCTTTTCGTAGCGTGCATGGCACATATACAAAGTCCGGAAACATTTTGCGCACTGCTTGCTAGTCATCGAGCGATATTAGCGGACCAAGAGCATCCCACACGCCGTGCAACCGACAATGTGCTTGGGCATGCCTCATGTTGTCTAGATCGACGGACTATCTTGGGCATTCTGCGCCTGTTCAGCGAGGGAGATGAACGACGCGGACTAGAAACAGCAATATCGGACGTTGTAGTAGGAGGGAAGGAGACTGCGCGTTATTCGATCGGCTTCAGAGCGGCATTCAGAGAACTTCGAGCGGAGAATCACTGTTGAGCATTAGCGCTCAATGTGGCCACAGTGATGTACGTCGGAGTTTACGAATTGCCTCGCGCCGACATATTTACCACGAGGTCCGACCCACAAGCCGGCAGACAACATACTGCTTGTTCTTCTTGACTCTCACGTTCGTCTCGGCCGTAAGTCGAAGCAGTCATCCGGATTGCAAATGTCTGGGATAAAGGGCCGTATCTGTACAACATCCGGGGTTCTAGCCCTTCAGAACTACAAGAACTGGTGTCGGAGCCTCTCCTTATCTGACGGAATCCGTCCACCGGCGTCCAGTATCCATCCTGTTTCGGGCTTCTCATGCGCAAGTAAGCAGGGGCGCACTAGACAGAAAATAATAAACAGTTTTACAACAGGTTACACCCCAGATGGTCTTTGTAGACGTCAGTATCAGATCACCTACTACGCTATCTTCGGCTGGAGGCCCGTGCAGTCAAATACCCTTCTGTTGACGCCACCGACGGTGGAGAGTCCTTTCTGCGTCAACCCATCTGTAACGGGCCGACACATTCACTTTCCCATATCCGAGGACGCTCTTGCCTGGATATGCGTCTTCTCCGGCCTCCCCGGACGGTGCCTTAGTGCGCGCAAAGTCCGTGGTGTGCATCACAGCACGCCAAACGGAGAGACGAATTCATGACACGGTGTCTACATCTGCCTATACGCCTCCCACGCGCATTTGCGGGGGTGGTGTATAGAGCAGTGCACTTGTTCTGTCCTGAATTCACTCGTACACGATCTGGTGCGCGCGTTTTGGTGCCCGCTCGGCAGCCTATCGCCTCCGGTGTACCCCCTGGACGAACGGTTCATCGGCATCCCGGTTCTCGAGACTCGTTCGGTCGTCCACCCGCCTGGGAACCTCGACCAGGTCCAGTCTAAGCTATGCGTTGTGGCTTCATCTCAGTCTCCGTTTGTGCGGTGGAGACTGTCCGTGGCGTCTGGCTGCTTGCAGCGTGCGGTCCTGTACTTGCGCTGATGGATCGTGCCCGGACACCAAGTACTAGTGGTGGCGTGTGCACTGAGATACGTCCTGTCGGTGTATGACCCTGACAGTTCCGGCCCCTGACTATGCAATGCCCCGGCGTACGCGAACAAGTGCACGTCGAACCTTCCGTCGCCCTGGAGGGTGATGGCGCATGGCGCATGGGCCCGAACGGGTCTGAATAGAGAACGCGCCACCTGTTCGATCTCGGATCCACCCTGTCTGCGGCGACAATCCTAGACTCCCGGGGGGGTTGGGCTCGCCGGGACGTGCCTTCGTCCGTTATAAGGACTAATGCTTGCGGCCCGACCACTTTGGCTCGCCGCTCCACTCGACCCGGCTCGTAGGCTTTCACTCAATCGGTCTTTCCCCACTGTCGTTCCTTTCTGTCACAATGGACTACGACGCGTACGACGCCCTGCTCCACCACATCTTCAAACAAGTATGTCGGCATGTACTGCGCGCCCAGCCCCTCCTTATTGTTTTGCCTTTCGCCAGACACAAGGAGATGCGTGGTTCAAGCCTTCAGAAGAGAATGTTCATGCCGGCGTCTGTCTCCGGGTCGATAACGGCAACTTCAGGGTCTTCCCTTACGAGAACGAGTATCTCGAGCCTTTTGAGGCGGCCATCCGCGTCCTTAACCCCGTCGTCGCGGTGAAGATTCGTAGCGCGGCTATCCATGCTGCGCTTGCCACAGTGTGAGTATCGTCGTCTGCAGGAATGAGCGATACTCACCGTGCTCGTCTATCTAGTAAAGAAGATGCAGATTGCATCTACGTCGACAATGACACTCGTTTTCAAATCATAAGTTCCATGGCATTCCTTCCCCGTGCGGACAAGGAGCAATGCGGAGCCTTCGTGGTATGCTCATGGTGCCATCAATGTGTTTACACTGTCACTCATATTCTGGAAATCAGCGCGATGAGCGCGTCCTCGTCATATGGTCGTACAATTTGGACAACATCATTCCTGCGTGTCGGGACTTTGAAGACAAGCTCATCAAGCTAGTCTGGAAGCGCCGTAGTGCATTCGCCGCCCTCCCGAGCTCCACCTCGCTGTCCACGACTACCTCCGCCGTTAACCTGAACGAGAAGTCGGAGACCGCCCTCGTGACTGAGAAAGAGGTTCCCGTTCCTGCGCCGGGTAAGGACAAGTCCGCAACTCCGAAGAAGCGCTCGTGCGGATTGGGCTACTGGAAAGCCGACGCGAGCGACTTGGAGAAGAGTGCGGAGGGGCCGTCTTCGCGTCCCATGCGCATGTTCGCTCCGGTGTACTGCGGTCTAGGTGCTGCGCTGTCTCTCTGTGAGTGTACACGTACTTAGCGAAGTCGTCGGTGTCGTTCTGAGCCCGTTGTGGGCCATGCCGGGCAGTCTTCGTAGGAAGCGGCATCAGCGTACTGCTCGAAGAGTCGCTGCTCGACGGGAACTGGTCCCGCTTTGCCCTGGTTGTCACTATTCCTTTCCTCTTCTGTGTCTCGCTCGTATGTCTTTACCCTCCCTCCTCGGACTATCTCTCCTCAGCTGATTGTGCTACCTGTCCATCAGTTTTTCTCGTTGATGATCGTGACCAACATAACGTACTGGTAAGTGCCATTCCCCGTTCCTGCTACAGACGCCACACTCTAATGCGTCCGCAATTGATCACATACAGCATCGGACCTGTCGCACAATTCCACCAGAACTCCAAGTACTATTCGGCCGTGCCGCCGGCGCCGAACAAGCTCGTGGACGAGAACCTTCCCCACATGACGGTCGAAATGCCCGTGTACAAGGAGAGCCTGAAGGAGACCATGTAAGCATCTCCCCTCCCCACTCGGGCCAGGTTCCGCGCGCGAGTTGTGTGTCCATCCCGATCGGTGCCACCCGAAACGGACTCGGCCAGTCATCCCCGTGTTCGATCGCGTTCACCGCAGCCCGAATGGCCGGATGACCGTTTAGGCTTCACGGATGCTAACCCCGCTTGGTCTGGCAGCGCCCCGTCGGTATACTCGCTCAAGAAGGCGATGCAAACATATGCGCGCCAGGGCGGGACGTCCTCCATCTTCGTGCACGACGACGGCCTGCAGCTCATCTCGGAGGAAGAGCGCCAGGAGCGGATCGCGTTCTATGCGGACCAGAACATCGGCTGGGTCGCGCGCCCGCCTCACAGCGGTGCACCTGACGGGTACAAGCGTGCGGGTCGCTTCAAGAAGGCGTCGAACATGAACTACGGACTGGCATTGTCGCTCAAGATGGAGAAGCACATTCTCGCGCTCGAGGCGGCGGAGGCGGCGGACCCCGCTGGGGACCTGGACGACAACCTAGAGGAGCGCGCGCTCGAACTGGCGATTGAGGAAATCTTTGAGGAGAGCGGACGTAGGTGGCGCCCTTGGGCGTGCAACGCGAAGTCGCTCCGTGTCGGCGAGCTGATCCTCATCGTCGACTCCGACACTATCGTGCCCGAGGACTGTCTGCGCGACGCCGCGCGCGAGCTCCGCGAGTGCCCCGAAGTCGCGATCATACAGCACGAGTCGGACGTGATGCAGGTCGCTCACCATTACTTTGAGAGCGGCATCACCCACTTCACGCGGCGCATCAATAGGTGTATATCAATGTGCTGCGCAAATGGTGAGGTGGCACCATTTGTTGGGCATAACGCCTTCTTGCGCTGGTCCGCGTTGCAAGACGCAGCATTCATCGATGAGGCGGATGGTAAGAAGAAGATCTGGTCCGAGGCGAATGTGTCCGAGGACTTCGACATGGCGCTCCGGCTCATGTTGCGCGGCTACATCATTCGATGGGCGACATACTCCAACCGCGGTTTCAAAGAGGGTGTCTCTCTTACCTGCGACGATGAGCTCAACAGATGGCAAAAGTACGCCTATGGTATGCAGATTCTTTGGATGAAACGGGTTCTGCGATTCACAGTACTTCCAGGTTGCAACGAGCTCATCTTCAATCCGGTCATCCAGTGGTGGTATAAGGGCCCTATCACTAGGCAATTGCGCACCTTCATGTGGTCGAACGCACCTATCCACTATAAAATCGGCATGATGTCTTGTGAGTAAAGGTCATGTCGCGCAGACGAGCGGCGGTTGACAATAGCCCACAGACATGTTCTCCTACTGTCTGTCTTCATAATTCGGCTATCCATGGACTATTACTAATAAGGCAATTTAGACGCCCTTTCCGGGGCGTTCTTTCTCTCCCTTATGAACTATTTCCTGCTTGGATGGAACCTTCCTGTGGGTTATGCTGTCCATGCGACTAGGCCGTTAGACGCTGACTTCACACGCACCCGCCACAGGTTGATGGGTACTACGAGCACAGTTTTGAAATCTGGCTGGCTTGCACCGTCGTCTTCCCCGGCGCAGGCAACCTCGGCTTCACCATGCTCGAGTACCGTCTCGGCAGCCGTCCACTGCTCGACGCCGTCATCGAGAATCTTACCTGGATCCCGTTCTTGTGAGTTTCATCCTGCCGCTCTCAGGTTGCTTCTGCTACATAGCTAAACGGACATAACTGCGCATCCGCAGCTTCTTTTTCTTCGGCGGGCTCAGCATCCACCTCACCCAGGCGCTCCTTGCACACATGTTCTCGTACAACATCACCTGGGGCGCGACGAAGAAGGAGGTCGAACGCTCGAACTTCTGGCAGGAGGTGCCCAAGATCATTGAGCGCTTCCGCGTGTCGCTCGTCATCTCCTTCGCCGCTGTCTTGGCCATGATCATTCTCACCACGGAGGTTGTCCCTATCGGGTGGCGCATATTCAGTTGGGACTGGGCGGTCATCGTGCCACTGGCGTACGTCACCTCTGTCTTGTCATTGTTGTTGCAAGCACGGCGGGTGGCTAACGCGGCGCTTCGTTCATCACACCTCTAGCATCGTCGCCGGATCCCACATCCTGTACCCCGTACGTCCGCGCGTTGTTGGTGGCGCCAGTGAACCCCGCTGACATATCTCCTCGTTAGATTCTGCTCAATCCGTGGCTGATGATCTTTTCGTACTAAATCCGCCCATCATCGCCGCTGCTCCCGCACTGTCGCCTCGAGAGGCTCGCGCTTGCTTTCTCACCGCATTCTCTCGTCAAGCTTCACCATCTGCCTGACCGTGAACATCTTTTCTGCGTCGAGCCACTGGAAGACACCTCCGCCGTCATCCTCGGACACAGTTTGCATGTTGTACTACCACAACTTTCGGACTAGCCTCGGTAAACTCTTATTATCCGGTACCACCACCCAGCTACCTAATATACGACCCCGCGCGCCGTCTTTTTCCCTGTGACTTGCTGAATTTGTTTTTCTTTGGGCTGATTTATATCGTTTAGGCACCGCGTGGGCCTGCGCGTGTGTCGAGTGTACTCGTACTACTGCAGCTGTAAAGTCGTCGCCGTTCCCCCCTCGTTATGTACATGGTGGCGATGTGTTATCTGGCTCTAAATAGACAATAATCGTTATAATCTGCCACTGTTCGTGGAGGGGTCACATAAGAATCGGTGCCAGTGCATACCGGGTCCTTGCTGTGAGCAACTTCCATGTTCAGGTTAGGCACTTGTTCCCCTTACGCGATTTATGTTGGCGCTGACACGCGCAGTTCGAGCAGATGCCCACTGCCAGTACTTGGTAGAACAAGGTGCTAGACGCCGCGTGATCGAGACTGAATATCCATCATAGTAACTACTAGATCCAAAGATATACAGTGCACGATCTCCATGGAAGCGGGGACTCCTGGTAACAACATTGGGCGTAGTTAAGTTGTTAGTAGTCTGGCTTAGCGCAAAGATTAACTGTTCCATCAGCGATGCACTAGTTCATATCTGCTCGACTGCTCGAACCAGTGGCCCACGGCCACCTCGCTTTCGTTGTTGCGTTGAAGACGACACAGCCAATTCTTTGCAGGCACTGTTTCAAATCACCTTGGGGAAGTTCGTCAAGCAGAGACTCTGACATAACAGGATGGACAGAGAGCAAATTGTTACTGCATCCGCGTATTTGTCGGCGGAGAATTCGGAGAAGAATGTACGTACGTTGGCCGCGGTGGGAAGCTTGTCGCTGGTATGATAGCACTATCTACAGTGGAACAAATGTGAATGGTGGAGTGTCAGCCTCTTATCGTGTCTATCTTACCACTGCAAGGCGCATGAACATCCGACGAAGTAGGCCTTCTGTGACTGGGGGTCAATTTTTGAGAATCGAGCTAATCACATCATTGGTCTGTTCTAGGTGCTTGCACAGCCCCGGACGACCGAACGAAGTGATACCTCAATTTGTTGTGCGGAAGTCCAAATTTGTACGCCCACTTTCGAATCGCCGCAGGCTATGGGGCCTGGTGTGCTCTGTCGATGATCTCTGAAGGAGTACAGCTATCCCGGTGACGGCTGTCCTGATTGGAGTATGGTAGCCGTGCGTGCCCATGCTGAATTCTTCTGAGGAGCCTTACTGCAGCCTAGTGCCTTCGATGGACTCGGCGCTCGCTTCTCAGGCCTTACTAGGCCTTCCGACTCAACCTAAGACGTGGAACAATTGGCAGCGATTGAGGTATGTGCTGTTGTTGGGTCGCTGTAAGGCTTTGTTGAGTATGCATATCTAGTGGGAAGGGACCGTTGCGTTAGTTCCAGGTCGTCACTCCAGGCCAATCCGTGGAACGCGAAGCGAAGTCAGATCCAGCGTCCCAGTACTGGCTTCTCCGTCGTGGAGTGCGCAAGACATGGGAGCGGCCGTGGTGCACGGCGTTACCCCATCATCCGCCATGCAGCGGCCCGGGTCGGGAAACTCGGATCGTGGAGTACGGTACCCACCTGCTGCGCTTTTCATTCATCGAGACCGTGACGATAATGGGAACGTCGACAGTCGGCATCGGCATCGAGGATTCCAAGATGTTCTTTTTCCTGGATTTCTCGCAATCAATTCGGACCACTCCTTCCTCTCTTAGCGGCGCATCGCGGTCGCACTGTTCCACTTCCGACGCTGCGTCTCTACGCCGCCGGCACTCCTGGAAGCTGTGCGAACCGCAACCGTGGATGCTGAAGGGAAGGACCTGACCACTGCAACAGCGGTGTGTCGGTGACACAGAGGTGGAATGGATCGGATGGACGACTGGCATCTATCTATTCGGGCATCCGCGAATTGCGGTCACCGAGCACGAAAGCCCGTCCTCGTCCATCTGGCCGCTCTCGAATCCAGGGATGCTGTCAAGTAAGCACCCGCACACCCCTGTCCCAGGCCGTGCCCACAGCCTCGGATGGTTGGTATCGCGTCGGAAATCATGCCCGTGTCAGGATCGCTCAGCAGCAGTGGCAGGCGTTTGAAGGCAGCACGAAGCACGCCTTCACGCCGCGGCGCCATTTCCTGCACTTCTTCTCCCCCAGTCGCAGCGTCCCAAGCGCTGCTGTCCCTTCGGCGTGCCTGGCCACACGGTCCTCTGCGTTCCGCGCGTCTTGTGCGGTGGCAGCTGGGAGCCGCGGGACGCCCTCGGAAGCCTTCGCGCGGCTGCGTGTTCAGTGCGCGTCGCGCTCGTGGAGATACCCCGAAGTTCGCGCCCGTGACACGATGTGTCCGTTTAGCTACAGGATATAGAGCGAATGGCATTCCGGAACCCAGAGTGTCCCTAAACAAATTCCGTGCGTACGTCATAGTATCTACAGGGGCAGGTGGAGGTACTGGAGAGGAAGGGAACATGGAGGAAAGAGCGGCGGCGGCAAGGAGTGCACGGCAGCGGCCGGTCCATCCCGAACTTGTCGTGAACAAAGGTGCATATATACATACGGACATTAGATAGATGCGTGCTAGAGCCGCTGTGCTGTGATCAAGTCCGAGATGGCCCGACGTCTATGCCTATGGATGACAGAAAGTCCCAGGTCTACGTATCGCTATTTAGAGAATCAATGGATTGCGAGGGCCGCACGCGCTAAGTCCATGGCTGCCGAGTGCAGATGGGCGCGTATGTCGTGCTGCCTCGCCCCTGTTCGGGGATATGGCGGCGGCGAGTTGCCCTGAGACTGAGATGGAAGCCTAGTAGGAGAAGATCATGAACCAAGGATTCAGGACAATCTATCAGACCGCACGTCAGCCACTGTGCAATGCGCAGACATCGGGGAGAAACGTACCGGGTAGGCGATATGGCAGCCTGCGACGATGCTAGGCGCAGAATCCGAAGTCAGCAGCCGATATCGATAGGTGCATGCTGCACCGAAGGATGGACTCACGCGAGGGGGAGGATGACAGCCCAGTCATAGCTGAAGATACGCCAACCGATTGGGACGACGTCGGTGGCGAGGATTACCATGAGAATGCAGGACCCGATGCTGAAGACGAAGACGAGCCAGAAACGTTTGAGGATTTTCGGAACTTCGAGCCAGAAATTAGACCGCTCCACTTCCTTCTTCGTCGCGCCCCAAGTGATGTTATATGAAAACAAGTGCGCAAGGAGCGCCTGCGAGAGATGGATGCTAAGACCGCCGAAGAAGAAAAAGCTGGATAGACGGTTAGCTCGCGAAACCCGTGCGGATTCGAAGATCACTCACAAGAACGGGATCCAAGTGACATTTTCGATGAGGGACTCGAAAATGTTGCGTTGTCCCAGGCGATACTCGAGAAGAGTGAACCCAAGATTTCCCGCGCCAGGAAATACCACAGTACATGCCAGCCAGATTTCGAAACTATGCTCGTAGAAGCCATCGACCTACACATATTATCATCAGTCATTGTTTGCTTATGTGATGAGGTAGATGATTTACGTTGTAATTCCATCCGAGCAGGAAATAGTTCAGAATGGACAGCAGTGCGGATGCCGCGAGACCGTCTGTGAGATGGTGGTGAGATAGGGCGTCTATGTCACGTGCATGCGTACTCACAGTAGGAAAACATATCTGGGCGAAAAGGGTCAGACCGGTATGATGGGTTCAGGTAGAAATGGTACGTACAGGACATCATGCTGATCTTGTAATGTACGGGTGCGCCAGACCAGATGAACGTGCGGAGTTGCTTGGTGATCGGCCCTAAGCGCCACCAGTCGACGAGGGGGTTGAAGATGAGCTCGTTGCAACCTGAAAAGTGTGTCAACAACGAGCCACACAGTTTCCGTAGGATGCGCATACCATATGAATATTTTTGCCAGCGATTTAGCTCATCATCGCAGGTGAGGGAGACACCTTCCTTGAATCCGCCCTCCGAGTACGTGGCCCAGCGGATGATATAACCTTTCAGCTGCAGGCGAAGCGCCATGTCAAAGTCCTCCGACACGTTTGCCTCGGACCAGATCTTCTTCTGACCATCCGCCTCGTCGATGAACGCCGCGTCCTGCAGCGCAGACCAGCGCAAGAACGCGTTGTGTCCGACGAACGGCGCCACCTCACCATTCGCTGCACCCATGGAGATGCACTTGTTGATTCTCCGTGTGAAGTGTGCAATCCCATTCTCGAAGTAGTGATGCGCGACTTGCATCACGTCCGACTCATGTTGGATGATCGCTACTTCGGGACACTCCGCGAGCTCACGAGCGGCGTCGCGGAGACAATCCTCCGGTACGATGGTGTCGGAGTCGACGATGAGGATGATCTCTCCGACACGAAGGGACTTGCCGTTCGCCGCCCACGGTCGCCACCGCTCGCCGCTCTCCTTGTACGTCTCCTCGACAGCCATGCGCAGAGCGCGGTCCTCGAGACACTCTTCGGGCGTGTCCTGGGCGCCTTCGGCCTCGAGCGCGAGCAGATGCTTCTCGAGCTTGAGCGAGAGAGTGAGGCCGTAGTTCATGTTCGAGGCCTTCTTGAAGCGACCCGCACGCTTGTAGCCGTCGGGCTCACCGCTGTGAGGGGGACGGGCGACCCAGCCGATGTTGTGGTCTGCGTAGAACGCGACGCGTGCTTGGCGTTCGGCCTCGTTGAGCAGCTGCAGGCCATCTTCGTGAACAATGATAGAGGACGTCCCGCCCTGCCGCGCGTATGTCTGCATCGCCTTCTTCAGGGAGTACACCGACGGTGCGCTGTGATAATGGATCAGCGCTAGCTCAGGGGTACGGAGATTGCGGAAAATGCGAAACGGCCAAGTCGGAGTCCAGGGGCAGCGCTCGTAGTGATCATGTCGGTGAATAGTATCCATATCGACCAGCGTCACATATCATGTCTGATCACCGGTATCTCCTGGCCGAGACCACCATCAATAGGCAGAGAGCACGTACATAGTTTCAGACAGGCTCTCCTTGTATACGGGCAACTCGATGGTGATATGGGGCAAGTTGGTGTCGACGATCTTGTTGGGGGCCGGGCGGACCGCGGAGTAGTACTTCGAGTTCTCATGGTACTGAGCGACAGGCCCGAGCCTGAAAAGCATGCACATCAGCAACGAGCATTGGTAATGTTGATCCGACACATACACAAACGACACATTGGCGACGATTTGAAGAGCGAAGAACTGAATATGTGGCGGTGAGACCTGGAATAAGGTTCCTGCCTGACAGCCACTCACCAGGGAAACACAGAAAAGGAACGGCGCGGTGATCAAGAGTGCGAGGCGTGCATAGTTTCCATCCAAAAGAATCTCCTGCATCAAAATAGACGCTCCGCTTCCAATGAAGACTAATGTGACGGCATCAGTGGACCTGCGTGACGTTGAATGGGGAGCAGGGGCTCACAGATCGACATCGCTACGCCTATACCATTGTATACGGGCGCAAAGAGACGGATGGGCCTTGAGGAGGGCCCGTCCGCTGTCTTTTCGACGTCGTCCTTGTCGGTGACCCAGTAGCCGAGACCACACCGACGGCGCTTCTTGGAGTTCTTGGGCAGCTTGTCCTCCGCTGGCGCTTCGACCTCCTTCGAGTCCACCTGCTCATGTGTCTTCTCATTGAGCTGTGCCTCAGAGGTGTTTGAGGGGAGAACGATCGAGCTGATAGACGGGTTTCCCGAGCGATGATTCCACACCAACTTGATCAACTTGTCCTCGAAGTCCCGACAGGTCGGAATGATTGTGTCGAGGTGGTAGGACCATATCACGAGCACGCGCTCGTCCCGCTGCGCAGTCGAGACTCGCGTCAGCTTCTGTCAACCGGCAACCAAGAGATGCTTACGATGAAAGCGCCGCATTGCTCCTTGTCGGCGGTGCCGAGCACGGTCATCGTATCGAGCACCTGAATGCGAGTGTTGTCGTCGATGTAGATGGCATCCGCATCATCCTTACTGCGGTGCATAAATCAGAATGGATGGCTCAACGAACAGACAACTGGGTAACGTACACGAATGCTAGCGCAGCATGGATGGCAGCGCTGCGGATCTTGACGGCAACCACCGGGTTCAGCATCCTGACTGACGCCTCAAAGGGCTCAAGGTAGATGTTGTCGTACGGGAACAGGCGGAAGTTGCCCGAGTCGACGCGGAGACATACGCCGGCATGGACGTTTTCCTCCGAGGGCTTGAACCAGGCATCTCCTTGCGTCTGAACCGACATGAGCACGCTGTGATAAGTGGGGGTGGAAATTGAGGACGGACCTGCTTGAAGATGTGGTGGAGCAAAGCATCATAGGCGTCGTAGTCCATCGTTGATGCGTACAGCTGGATGAGCTGGAGGACGGGGGAGATGACGGGGAGGTCTCGGACGAGCAGGCCTAACGTTCGGGCTGCGGGAGCATCCTACATATACGATCTGGGACGCCTCTCCGGCGCAATATCCCAGCGGATTGGTCCTGGTCGGAGTAAACGAGGCAGTAATGCGCCGAGGAAAAAGGCACGAAACAGATGCTCGGCAGGATGACAGGATGGCAGGGTAATCACATCTCATTCGGCGCGCGGTGGAGTTGCGAGCGTGACAGACTTCTGCGCGCGCGTCCAGTACTGGGCTGCATCGCGCACAAGGTGAGTCCGTGTGCCCAGGAAGCAGCATCACCGCCCTCAATCTCGGGAAGCTGGGAAGTTTGGATTGAGCCTGGTCGCAAAGATGTGAAAACAGGATGCAGATGTCAAACTCTGGTGCTTGTGCTCAGCCCGACGTACCGCCGCATCCAGCGTGTGAAGAACATCGAGCAACGGGCAGAACACGAGTTTTTGATAATTTCTGGGCTGGAACACCCAGATGGGGTTTCCGGAGCGCGGGACCTTGAGTCAGGGTCTTCGAGCAGACAAACCGTGTGTCAACTCCGCCTGCACGCCCGTGCCGCTGCCACTTGTCCAAGTCGAGCACGCAACAACGTCCGACCGTCGTCGGTTGGATGCGCTTCCATTCACGACTTACACGCGAGGCTTATCTAGAGCTGTTATTGACGATGGTGGACCTTTCCTTACGTCTTCTTGGGCCGAAATATGTCTGCTTCCGGGCGAACGGATGAGCTGTGTATGTATCGGTCAACAGGGCGGCTCGCCAAGGAATAGCGCCTCGATTCTCCTACACTTCGGTGATGTTGATAATTCAGGCCACCTGGCAGCGCGTCTAGATTGTGGTAGCGCTGACTGATTTTCATGGACCGTTGGACGGTCCCTAGCGGAACAAGATTGTACTGGACAGTGGACCCTGGAGTACGGCTTGGGCCAACGACATAATCGGCAACAGCTGTGCCGCCGGCTTGGACGGATTGGGCCGCGTGGAAAATTCCTCCAGCGGCACGCAAATCCCCAACTGAACTTGTCCATGCTTACTCCCGAACCATGATCAGGTTTTATTGCGCTGGGTTTCCTCTACGCCTTAGATGTGACTCTGCAAATCGCGCATAGTAGGTTTTTGCGGCATGGCCGAGGGCGACATCGGGGATTTCAAATCATCCTACCTATTGGCTACAACAAACGTTTGTGGACAAGCCCAGCCAAGCGCGATTTTTCATCATTGTTGTACTTTCAAACCCTACAGGTACTTATGTCATATTTATCAGGATGCTCATACACTCAAATGTCCCCGTGCGGTGCTTGAAACATCCCAGACGTGTCAGTGGAGTGACGATGACCTCAAGGCTGCGTGTGTCAATGAAGAGACCACCGAAGTAACGGCGAACCCATTCTGGACATTGCAACACCATTTTCTCAATCGTTATGATCTCCTCGGATATCACGCAGTCTCAGCGAGGTAAATCAGCGTAACTGGACCATCGGCACTGCTCGGCGCCCAGTCTTCCTTCAGGCACTTGGCAGGATAGAGCGTCTCTCCGTCGGCCGTAGTCGCGGGATAGAGCTGGATGAGAGAAGACCGCTCTTTCCCCCTCCCAGACGTTCACAGTACGGATACTCGTTCACCAACTATGTCGATGACGCCAGCTATCAGGCCCAGTCCGCCCTTCCGTCCGCCCCCAAAAGCCTGCGCTTGTTCGACTGGACTTTCAGTGCCGCGTACTCTCTCTCGCTCTGCCGTCGCCGCCTCAAGACCCTTGGCGGTCACCGAAATAATGTGATGAATGTATCCCCACGCCCTCGAAGTCTGAAACGAGGCCCGATTTCTCTTGGGAAGCCCCTTACTAATGAATTTAGGAGCTCCACGCAAGGCACATCTCCCTGTCTAGAGATCTAACTTCCTCTTGTTGCCCCTAAGCTACGCGTTGCGGCTGTCTTTCGTCCAAACGTCCATAACTCCGTCTTCAACCTGTTCCAGGTATGTGTACTTGAAAAGGGGTGCATCTTGTATCAAAAAGCATGTTATGTCTGGGTACGACAACACCGCTGTGAGTGCCGAACGAGAGAGGTGCGTGTTCCCAACACCTTCTCTCTTCAAATTTACATCCTTCCCGAAGTATGCGCCATGCGACATTCACGGGGAAGAATGACGTCGACCGACGGGGAGAGCACCCTTCGATTTGCTCGGCCAATATGGGCCCGCTTTGTCGGAGTTGCCTCTCCTTCTCGCATCCCGTGCGGCATCGCAGAAACATGCGCGAGGAAGTGCACCTCGGTGCTTCACCGACCTGCTCTGCGCTCTGATGGCACTGTCCGCTGTGTGCGCGCGGGAGGGCGTGTTATCAGACGCTATAAACAGCGTCCCCATAACGTCATCGCTCTTTTATCGTTCGTCCACTCCTTCCAGGAAGGGGCGAAGTCGATGGTCGCAACGACAGCGTCGGGCTCTGGCACTACCATCATGGGCACCGCTCCCTCCGGTGGCATCCGCTGGATGTGCCGTCCACCGTTTGCTGCTACCGTGGCGGAAACGTCCAGCTCAGCCCGCTCCAGACCATCGCGAATTTGATATTTCCGCGAGGAGTGACGGTTCTTGGGAACGCACACATGAGAGAGCTTCACGAAGAAGTTCAGGGACTTGTTCAGTCACCAACAGGGTTCTAGGACGTAGGTAGGGTGGCGATAGTGTTGCTTTGCACGGCTCGGCCATACTCTTTGTGCGAGCCCAGGATCATGCCTCGACGCTTCGAGCTATAGCCCCCTATCTCGCAGGTTAGCCGTCGTTGACTGAGGACCGCATCGAAGCCTCCTACGCGCTCAAAGCCCCTCCGTGCACATCTGTGCTGAGCTGTCGACGCGTGCGCCTAGCCGCAGATGTCAGCCTTTCTGTGTTCTATTCGGTTCAGGACGTACTGGGCCCTCACGCATGTATCGCCGTCGACGTGCGTGGAGGCCCATGGTGTTGTCCTGCACTAACTCCCAGATGCACCGGGAACGAACCTCGCCACAGCGTCTATGTCGACCCGACGGTCACCGGCAGCTCGCGTGCATTCCGCACAGGCACCGCGCGCATCCCGCGCCCGCCGCAGGCACGCACCTGCGCCCCGTGAACATCTTTGCTGGTACTTCCCCAGTGGGCCGTGCGGACCGCATCCCACGATGTCGCCTTCGCGTCGAACGAGGAGCTGTACGTGGCTTCCGCTAGCTATGCCCGCTCGTCCGCCGGTGGGGGTACTATGTCGAGGAGGCGTGAGTAGGACAAAGTCTCTCACGCCGCGCACCAGCGAGCGTTCCGGCTCGCATCCCTCGCATCCCTCTGTGCAGCTCCCAGTCTTCGTGCCAGATGTGTTCCAGCTCGCGACGGCTTCGCGCGATTGTCCCCTACACGAGAGAACGTGCGGAACGGTCGCTGGGCGCCGTACTTTGACAGGTTTTCGCGAGCATATCTCAGAACGATCTCGATTCAGCTGCCCATCGCGGGGTGCGCATTGCGAGAATATGACTGCGCGGAGCCCGATTGCATGTGCGCGGGGAGAGTGTCGCATGCAGTACCAGACGTCGGTGTTGAGTATAGGCCGTTGAACGCACGAGGGGCCTGTCACCGGGGTGTCTCGCGTGGCAGGGTGCGGCTCTACGCTGTCAGTCCTGCGGATAAACTGGAAGATGATGGATGGGCGGCTGCCCGAGGAGCCGGAATATATGACGGGGTGCGTGACAAACTCGTCAGGGTGCTTGGGAGCGGTGCAACTCGGAGCGACAGCAAAAAGGAGAATCGTTTCCGAATCCTTGCTCCCCGGCTCGCGCACCTTCATTTCCGCTCGCTCAGTGACAGAACATCGATGTTTGAGGTTGGAACAGGCCCCGTCCTCTTGACGGAGGGTTGCGTCATATCAGAGGCCCAGAACCGAGTAAACAAGCATGGACGATGACTTTGCGCGTCGTCGGTAGAGCCACAACTCGCTGTGGCGTCCGGACGCTTGAGAACAAAGGCATTTCTATGTCCTGACTGGCCAAACGGAATATGCTAAATTCGTCCCAACTATCGAACAACACCTTGAGCTCGAATCCATGTCTATCATTAGGTCTAAGAAATTGGACGAGATGCGTGCTCAGGCCAAAGACACCGTGGACATGGTGCGTGACACTCGGGTCGTACAGAGTCGAAAAGATTGCGCGCGCTGATCAGTACTATCTTACTAGAGTCTTAGGACGTTTTCACTTATGCTCGCCTGTGTATCTGTGCCTGCGTTGGGCATCTTCTATACATCATCACGATGATCATAGGCATAAGACCAGACAAGGCGAGGTCGAGCTCAAATGAGCGTCTTTCTTCACACCACATCGCCCTCCCCTCAGTAGACAATTGAGCAACACTCCAAGTTCTAATTTCATCACGTCTCCTCCGAGCTTACGTACTCAAATATGGTACGTCGACAGAAACAAAGTGAGTCTACAGTCAGCCCGGACTCCGAATCTGCAAAGTTGATTCAAAGGATATCCCACGGGCAGTGCCCCTCTGAGCGACTCAACTGAACCTGGGTAGTGACGTTCCAACATTGCGTCCCTGTTCGCATCCACTGGCACTCTATATCTACGAGTGCGTCAATATTGGTTTTATTTCTGGCGCGACATCTTGATTCTGAGCTGCTTCTGAATCACTGAGAAGCCGACTCAACAGATGTCCCTATGCTCGTCGGCGACCGAAATATCTCGTTTTCGGAGTGATATATACTAGGGGATTTGAACGCGGCCCAAAACGCTAGAACGTTTACTCACCATGCAAGTCCCTCCGCCGCCGTCTTACGCCAACATCACCCCATCCTTGACCAGCTTTCTCCCCATTTTGACAAGCTCGATCGGAGCCATCTTGATCGGCACCTTTCTCAGCCTCATGTGCGTGCCCCAGTGCTCCAAGTCACAACATTTTTTAAAACTCTTCGGCACGTTTGGCTGATTTGTATAAACGCAGCCTTTACGGTGTGACAGTGCACCAGGTATATCGACACTTCATGATGTACCCGCAGGATCGCGTTTTCATCAAGACGTTTGTCTGCATTCGGCTTCTCCGCCGTCTTTATAGTGCAGTCAGCTGAACACTGACGCTAGCTGTGACTGCAGGTCATTTTATCATTGTCAGTAAACTAATGTCACCCTCTGTCTCTCGCATGCGTGTTCATTGTCAACGTTCTGCAGCGTCATTGAAACGTTACATATGATGACATGCATGCACGTCTGGTGAGCTGAAGTTATGTATGTGGATGTGGGTGTTGGTCGCTTTGGCTCATTGTATATGCAACTACGCTGTCCTAGTGACGAACTGTTTAGTATCGCTAACATTCACGCTCGTCCCGCCAATACTAGGTGCTTTTTTCAATCACTACTATTGGTCAGTGCAAAGCCTTGGATATGATGACTGTTATACTGAGCTACGTCATTTCCATCATATCGTGTCTGGCATTCACTTACTAGCCCTTGCCGTAGGTTCGCAGTTGTTAAAATCTGCTAGTTCTTGTACACTTACTAACATAGGTGTCGTGGATTGCAGTCGAAACGTTGAGATGGTACTACCAGTTTCTGGTCTCGCTCCCGTTCTGCGTCGGCCCTAATATCAGTGACAGTTTTATAGATTTGACTACAAGCTTGGCTCTTTGCGAGGAGTACGATGTATGTGGCTCGAGAATTTCCCGTTCTCGACTGACGCTGGCTAGTGACTGATTATCCCGTGCATAGTGGCTTGTATCTGCCTCTTTCGGAACTGCAATAGCCTCGGACATCATCACTTCCGGCGTGCTCATCGTCGTCCTAAAAAGTAGTAAGACTGGAATGAGGAGGTATGTTGTGGCTCTAACAGTATAACACAAGATGATCTCATAGTAGCCATGGTAGAACAGACCTTATAGTCGACCGAGTGATACTGTACGCGGTCAATACGGGTGCGCAACAGCGATTTGCGTCGTAGATACTTGTTCTAAAACAAATTGACGGTGTTACAGGTTTCCTCACGGGGTGAGTATTCAGCTCACCCCAATGAGCGGTATCACACTAAACTCAGCCTAGTATCCTCCACCTCACCGGATTCGTGTTGGTACATCCTATACATCGATAGACTTTCACGCACACCGTCAACACACCTTATGTACAGATACTTGTCACTTCAAGCCTGATCTCCAGTGGTGGGATAATTATCGTGGTTACTCAAGGTATGCACGAAGTGTTTTTTGTCGGACACCTAAAATGACCTAACACTCGCCATTTGACATATCAGCCAAACTCAGTGCTAGCTGCGTCAGTGTGCTTCTCTACTCTTTCGACCAAGTTGATTCCAACGTTATAATCCTCAATTCGAACTCGACAGACTAAACATGCGCCAGTCACTGATGGAAAGCGGGGAGCCTGACATGACTATTGGCGTTCACTTCGTCTCCATGCACGCAGAACCGCAATTGACTGATACCGTGATGCGGAGACCCTCACGTCAGGTGACAGTCTTTTATTGCTGCTGCCCGCGTGGCCGGGTGACTGATTCGTACAGTGTTGCATTTCCTAGCTTGAGCCCGGACCCTCCAACTCGTCGGATATGAACTACTTCAAACTATGCAATACTGGCAGCATGTTATGATAGTGAGTTAGGAAGTGCCTGGTTCGATGAACTCAACGGAGTCGGTTATACGCTGTCAATATTCCGGAAGTTGTGTAGTAAGTGCGGCATGAGCTTGCTATGTCGGATGCAGTGATATATCAGTGCTATTACTAGCATTAGTAGAGTTTGGGATTCGAGCGAGCGCCTGCTCGCCGGCACTTGCCGAAGCGTTCAGTGTATCGTGCGCGTTCTTGTATGCTACCGGTTTGCCTCCGTACCATGACGCTACTGCACGAGACAACTGGAATTCACTCGTTTCCACTCGGGACGACCTGAATCTCTGCTTGCGCCAACAATTACCGCTGAGCTGCACTGCTGAAGGGTTGAACATTGTTTTCTGTTGATGCAACTTCCAACTGGGCTAACTCGCCGCTGTCACTGCAACACTTTTCTCTAATTTTATACGTTCTGTTCACTATCTTGTCCATCGCGTGTAGGTCATATGACACTCATTGAGCCCGAAACCCCGAAGAGATCAAACGGGCGGGCAATGATTAGCCGGAGAACTGGGATGATATAGTTTGGGCGGTATCTCTGTTAATTCCTGGATTTCGCCCTCTATTCGCTCAAAAGACTGTGTGCGATATATGTAGTTGATGATCGTGTTGATTGTCCGGATTTTGCAGAGTGTATATGATGAACGGTGCTCCGCCGCAACGGAGTATCATGTTTCCTGAGCGCGTGTGCAATAGCACTGCAGCCATTCCAGAAAACAAATGTGGCCTTGCCTTTAGATTCTTCATAGATTCGCTCAACAAATACTCCGACTTGCAATAAATAGCGACACATACCAATTCACTACGATGCTGCTCCCTTTGAATGATGTACACGCTGTGCTACTTTCAGGCAAAGTCACGGCACCGACAAACCTGTACTCACAAAGTTACATCGATTTCGATGGCACTCAACAGCGCCCATAACCGGTGCTCGCCACAGCTTCCGGCGCATGCCCTTCCCCTCTCAATGTCACCCCTTCCCCTTTGCCAGCCAGAGCGCTGCAGGCTGTACTCCTTGCTTCGGACGTGGCAGGCGCTCCGGTGCCCGGGCCTTTCATATATAGAGGCACTTGATCTTTTATTGAGGCCGAAATCGCCTTTGAGCCTGCCACACTCCGGTATGATATGATGTTTTTCACCGAGACTTTGATGATAGCTCACATCATGGCAAGTCTTCTAGTCCGACATGAACTCTCCTCCGGTTTTTGCTCAAGTCCCCTCCCTGGACAGCACCATCGGCGCCTTCCTCATTGGAACATCCCTAGGCCTCATGTACGTGCTCTGCTTTCGTTCCGAGTTGGAGTGGAGGCTGACTTACAAGCAGGCTCTATGGTGTAACAGTACACCAGGTGTATCGCTATTTTCGGGTATACACCCAAGATCCCAGGCTAATAAAATCATTCGTGAGTCCACCCCTACTCTAATTCCATATTTAAGAAACGCGGAGACGTCTGCGTACTGAGAACTTCTGTGCTCAGGTCATATGTATCTTGTACGTACGCCGATATCCTCCCGCCAGCGCCACTCAACACCTTGACACAGTACCGTGGAGACGTTCCATATGATCACATGTACTCACGCCTGGTGAGCGGAGCGGGGTTCAGCACGAGAGTTTTTTGCCATATCTCACCGATGCCTCAGCTACACTTACCTCGTGACAAATTATTTCAACCCTGAGACTCTTTCGAAAGGAACCTGGTGTGTGCAGAGGTTGTGGTGTGATCTAGATAAGGAATAACTGACCTGATCCAATTCTCAGGTCGATCCAGGTGAGCGTCAGGCACCGGTCTGCTTTTGTTTATCAATGTCCCAATTTGCACAGCTTCAAGCTATCACATGTGTACGTCCTCTCTTCCTCAGGCTTCGATGCAAAGATAGCCCTCATGAACGATAGGCTATCGAAATAATTATCACGCAAATGTAAGCACGTACAGGTGGGTTGCGTTGGATAGTGCGCTTACCCTGCTTCCGTGACCTAGGTTTTACGCGCGACGGGCTTTCCTTCGTAAGTCGATGGCAGTTGTGATATTGATGCCGGCCTGCTCATCGAAGATTTTCAGTGAGGCGGAAGAACGCACCTGTGGTTGCTTTAGCTGTGAGTGTGTGCCACAATCGTTTTCTAGTACTGCCGCTACATACGTTGATATTTTTGGAAGGTCTTCTGCTCCATCACTGCCTTTGGTGAGTTCCTTGCATTGTACTCATCCAGGTACCATGCCATTTCTCAATCTTGCATGTATTATACTGGAAACGACTTTCAGCTTTTGCGGCAGGTATGTTCCCATGCCTTACAAACTTTCTGGACTAGGATGGCGCTGATGAAGAGCGTGATGGCCATCTCTCCTCAGCTGCGACCGTCGAGAGGTATGCCCAGAGTTCACACTGAGGGACAACACCCGGGCAAGCATTGACGTACACGAACCGATACCGCTCTCAGCATTATCGTACAGACCTTCGTCCGCTTTGAAGAATATACCGTAAGTCCCGCAAAGCGCATACCAATAGAGCGGTACTCATATTTTCCGCATAGTGGCTGGTCTCTGTAGCATTCGGAGCTGCCGTGGCGTCCGACATTCTCACTACCGGCATGCTGATTATCGTTCTGCATAAAAGTCGCACTGGAATAAGGCAGTCAGTCCCATTCCTCTTCGTTACCAGGGTGGGCGGACGGGCTCATGACAAATACCGCAGTACCAACCATTTGATCGACCGGCTGATACTGTATGCCGTCAATACGGGTGCGCGATGCTTGCTGCTACATCAAAATAGGTCGTATTGACATCTGTTCGACCCCAGGGCTCCTCACCGGGTAAGTACCACCACGGTAGCTTTGAGCGACGATACGCTCATGCGCCGCGCTCATCCATTATTGCCTTCGCTCGGCCCAACCAGGGTCCTCAACTTCCTCGCCCTGGTCTTGGTGCGTCCGAATTAGAGGAGTTATGTGCCGGCTCACTCATGCGTTCGCGACGTAGATCCGTGTCCTCCCAAATCTCGTCTCCTTTGGCATCGCTGTTGTTGTAACTCAGGGTATGCGCCACAGATCCACTTGAGGCATCTCGGAGGCAGTCTCGCACTCACCATGCACCTTCACAGTCTACGCCAACTCTGTTTTAGCTGTGTTCGTACTGTTCCCTACGTTTGCTGCCCGTGCTGTGCTCAACGCTGTGATACTTACTCGACGCAGGCTGAACGCACGTCATTCCCCGACAGAAACGGGCAAACCCGACTCGACCAGCGTAGGCATCAACTTCGTCGTCACGCAGGGCGGGACGGTGCTCACCGACCACAGGCTGTGGAGGTCTCAGCAGGTGGGTGCTATTCTCTGTGTCCGTCTCACGCCTTGGTCCAAGTAGCCAGCGGAGCAAGCGCCTCGCAATTTACTTATTTACCTCACAGCTCCCAGAGAGATCGGTCACGGCGATCGAGCTAAAGTCCGTGAATGTCGGTTCGCAGGTTTGAGAATACCAGCGACTCGCACGGGTTGACTCGGAATGCTTTGAGATTGCTCTTGCCCTACACCCATACTCTACCTCACCAACACACTCCCATTGCGGTCGCTTGAATGGATGGTACGAGGCGCAGGTACAGTAGGAATATGTACAAGGGCCGCTCATCATAGGGATCATATCATCCGTGATACCAAATACTGCTTGTGTCTGATGGGTCAGCTCGTTTCTTGACTGCAGAGTCGCACTAAAGTTGAATTGAAATGTAGGCCTTCTCATAGGGCAAGCACTGATCTCATTGTCGCAATTCTGAGCTGTACTTCTTTTTGAACCGACATGTCTATCATCACCCTCGCTTTACCCTGCTAATGTCCTCAATCTTCTTGCACTTATCTTGGCATATCGAGAAACCCGAGTCATCTGCGAGTCTGCTTGGGGTTGATTCTCGTCGTATGTGGCCAAGAAATGAAGAATAAAGTCTCCACAGATGAGTTCCCGATCTCAAGTGTGATAGGTCGCGTCCGAGAATTGGCATGCACCTCGGCTGCTATGTATGCACATGTATACAGAGCGGAGAATGCAAATGTCCATGCTTATTCACGTTGATCTAGATGTTATCAGTATGCGTATTGCTCGCTCGAAGGGTGGGCAAGTACTGGCAGGTGCACATCAGTCGTATTACTCACTGGAAGCGAGTTTGTAATCATATACAGGATCGTGTTCGGCCAATTACTTCGTTTTCTTGATGTGCGTCGTGGGTTGTGCTCGCAAGGAGCATGTTATTATGGGCGCCTGAATATGGGTGGGGTTGTTTCGCCTTCCTGTTTGGGGCGTATATCAGAAGTACCGGCGGGCGCTCATATCTGGGCATATTTTCTCCTCCGTCCTCCGACATCAGTACACACTGTCTTGAAAGACTTGATTTTCGATCATGGCAAGAAATAGTGCGTATATAATTCACATTATATTCGCAATGCTCATGTCTAAGCAGAGAATCGAAAGCTTGAGCTGCCGACGAGATCCAGTATGTTATACATCCGTGTGGCAACTCCGGAAAATAGCCTGATCTTGCCCTCAAGAGCTGAAGAAGGACCCCGGAGTACCAAAACTACCCAGTTTGAAAGCAAGAAATGCTGGAAAGCATGTCCAACCGGTACGCACATGTCCGACAGGGATCACGGGGGTTCGGTGGCTCATAAGCCATATCTGTAGCCTGCTCGACTTGATCCCGATGCCCAGATGGCTTCAGAACCTACGCTTTCCTCTCTGGCCGCTCTTGCAGAGTTTTCAGCAAATGTAGACGACACAACGTACTCTGGAGACCCGTCTTCTTCGCGAGGTGTTCCCAAGACGAAAGAGCAGCTGCGGAAACACTATATCCGTTCCCTGCACAAAGTTATCGACGAGAGTGACATCGTGATACTTGTGTTGGACGCCCGGGATCCCGAAGGCTGTAGGAGCAGGCTCGTGGAGGAAGAGGTACGTCGGCGAGAGAGCGAAGGAAAGAAGCTGGTCTTCGTTCTCAATAAGATCGGTACGTTTGCACAGTCCTCGAGCGTGCATATGATACTCAACTTGTACTACCAGACCTTATCCCCCGAGACAACGCCCAAGCATGGCTACGATACCTTCGCCACACTACCCCCACCCTTCCATTCAAATCAGCAAGCGCGAACCAGCGTACGAACCTCTCCTCGTCTACCGCCCCTGCCCTACTACGTCTCCTAAAGGCATACAAGCCCAGTGCCCAGAGCATCACTGTTGGCGTTGTTGGCTACCCGAATGTCGGTAAGAGTAGTCTCATCAACTCCTTGAAGCGATCGAAGGTATGCCATTGCGAATTCATCAGTGAACCTACTTACCCAATCACAAACATAGGCCTGTGCAGTCGCGGCACAACCTGGGCACACCAAGGAACTGCAGACTGTGCAGCTCGAACGCGGCTTGCGCGTCATTGACTCCCCCGGTGTTGTCTTTGATGACGATGACTTCGACGACGGCAAAAGCAGCCGGAAAAACAACATACTTCTTCGGAATGTTGTTAAGGTCGAAGACATCAATGACCCCATTGTGATCGGTATGCTCAGTCACAGGATCCTCAACCGCATGACACTGACATCCGCGTTCAGTCGAAGAAATCTTGGGCAGAACGGACCCCGCAGTGATCAAGAAGCTGTACAATGTCGAGGAATTCTCATCGCCACTCGAGTTCCTTACTATGCTCGCCCTCATCACGGGCCGTCTGCTCAAGGTTGGTCCTCTATCCATACTACAACATCATAGCGAATCCTGATCGGATGCCTTCTCATAGGGCGGCACTCCCGACATCCTCGCTGCCGCACGTCAGATCCTCTCCGACTGGAACCATCAGAAGATCCCATACTTCTCCACGCCACCGACGGTACACCCTTCCTTGGTGCCCTCTACCGTGCCCGGCGGGGGAAACCAGGTCGCGCCTGGCGCTGAGGGTGTAGGCCAGGCACAAATTGTCACTGAGTTTGCCAAGCCGTTCACGCTGGACGGCCTCTTCGGCGCAGCGGACGCAGGTGCGTTTGGCGGTGACGCGGAGATGGCAGACGAGCCCGCAGACGAAGACGTGCCCGAGGAGATGGACGAGGACGGGTACGTGCTCCTCTCCACCGACCGCTTCCATCCGTGCGTTGACTGACTAGCGTGTGTCCCTCTGCTAGGCAGCAGATGGAGTCGGACGACCTCGCGTCCCATGTCCCCCGCAAACGCTCGCGCTCTGCGTCTCCGGCGCCCTCTGTTGTGAGCACAGCAACGCGCACTACAGCGAACCCCGCCGCCCGCCCTCCCGCGCCGAAACGCTTGCGACGCTCGCACGATGTGCCCGCCTACGATGCCCCCGTGGAGGAACACGCGCGGCGGGCGATGGCTGGTGCGAACCCGCTCAGCCGGCGCGTGCTAAAGCGTGAGGCGAAGAAGGCGCGTCGGACGGCGAACAGGGCGCTGGGCAAGCGCTCCAGCGGGATGGAGATCGATGACGACGAGGCTGGTGGAGGGGGACTGGGGGGCACGTTCTTGGGTATGGGCGTGGAGGCGGTCTGAGTGGCCAGCGACGTAGAGAATCACCGGCAGTGGTGTATGTTATGGTCCTCGACACGGTTGACTGTGTAGCTGTCCATCATTCTGGTGATGTTCAATCGAGGTTATCCCCAAGGACGGATCCATCCCACTTGGACAGTGTCACTGTCAGCCCATTCCTACTAAGGATTCCTAGAGCTGGGTTGCACAGCACGTGATGCACGGAGTTCACAGAACAGACACAAAAACTGGCCCTGCGGTGTGAGGACAGGGTGCAAGCTTAAGTCTAGGGCATCTATATACGAAACAACGCACACGCGCGGTAAGTTCGAGAGATACGCCAAATCCGCACGTGCGCGCATGTATCCGAGGCGATATGATACAGCAGGTACGTCGTACGCAAGATACACTTGTGACATGATCATCGCAGAAAACGGAGGCGGAAGCAGGAGCAGCTCAAAAACACACAGACACAGATACGAGGGGCATCAACACAGCCGCCATTTGGGCAAGAAGGGTCCGCAGGGTCGTAGGTTCCTGGAGCCATGGTTCCGAACGGCGAAAACATTCTCCCAGAAAGGCGAGGAAGCGGGCGTGAGGACAAGGAATCCATGAGCGTGATGCTCAGGACGACGATGCGAATGGGGAAATTGGAGCAAGACCGCGCGCTCGACCGCCATCTGTACGCAAGCAACAGTGCGCTCCATGGCTGGTGCGACGGGGCGGGAGCGCGGTACATGTGCTATGGGAAGGACTCCGTCCGTTTGTCTTTGATGCTCTCCAGCACGATGTCGTCGTCCAGGCCGGAGGGTGTGTCGCCTGTGATGACCGTCGTAAACTGCGAACACCAGCGGACTCAGCAACATGTCCAACCGGGCCGCCCTCGCACGCCTCGTTCAGAGGCACGGAGAGGAGATGGGGAACGCACCTCGATGTGGTCTCGCGCGGCTGCGCTCTCAGGGTCGTATGAGCTGCTGGGATCCGTTGAGAGCGTAGGCTGACGGAACGAAATTTTGCTCAGCGTGGCTCGTGGTCGTAGCCGCCGTCCTCCGAGAAGCGACCCGCGGGCATTCAGAGTCGCCAGAAGCGAGTTGACGTACACTATAAACACGGGAGACGAGCTGTCAGTCAGACGGCGCGGGTGGAGGCGAGAGCCGAACGTACACTTGCTGAGCGCGAAGTAGAACGCGAAGTAAATGAACTTGGTCGGATCGGCCGCGTACTGTGGGTGCGCGACGTGAGCATACGCGATTTTAGATGAGATAGTGCACCCACCGCGACGAGCGCTCCGATGGCACACAGGCTACCAGGACACCCGCGGAGACAGGCGGTCAATGTCCGACGACGATGAACGCGGCGTGGCGAGCGTACCTAGTCAATATCCCCGTGTTGATGGTGTAGGTGATCAGCACCCTGATAACTAGATCTGTCCTGTACGCAAGCGACATCAGCCCCCCGAGGTCATCGACCCAGTCGAAGGCGAACGAGACACTCAGCGCCTGAAGGTAGCACATACCTCCGTATCCCAGTCTCGAACCCCTTGAGCAGAAGACATTGCGTGATGGCCACGATCAAGTCTACCGTCGCCTCCACAGACAGGCCGAGATACAGACTCCACTATGTGATGATTTAGTTGAGTGGTGTCAGCGACGGCCGCGAACGACGGGAAAGCGGGCCTTGGCGTACAGAAAAGTGGCTGATATCGCTGTACAGCGGGATGCTGTATCTAGTGGGGGGCGGCACAACGTCAGCTAAGGCGCGCTATATGTCTCGAGTCGCAGAGGAGGTCTTCTTACAGCTTGACGGCAAAGTCTGAAAGATGGGACTTCAGAGGCAGGACGGAATACGGATAGCAGGAGCTAGACATACAAGTAGCATCCACTAGACATGGACGGTGGTAGCACGGTCAGAGCCAGAGTGTCAATCACGATTGCAGGCGCACATACCAACAATGAAGACCGAGAAGAAGGCCTTTAAACTTGTCAGCGTGCCATCGAAGCCGCGCATGAGTGAAAACTTACGATGATGGCTGGCATGATCCAGCTGTGATTGCTCACTACAGGCGAATGTTTTAGCATACTTATCGAAGAAACATCGGCGGTGTGTAAACATACACTTCCACAGCCGGTAGCCGAATATACTGCAATGCGAGAGCTCACAATCAGTAGCACGGATGCCCGCTTAACATTTTATACTCACCCGCGCACAATCGAGTTACTGACGTTCTACAAAGCCGACCATCAGGAAATGGCGCTGAAACGAGACGAACTTGACTGACCGAGACTATGATCATCGTCTGAGGGGCAAATGACAGGTAAGTACAGTACATTAATCAACGGTTATGCAACAGACGCACGGGTATTGGCCTGTGGACCCATGGAGTCGGCCGGTTAGACACGCGGTGAGATGCGGGTGGCAAAGTGCGGCGCAGACGAACCATATGGGCTTCTGGACCGCGAGCAGGTTTGTGAAGCTGGTGATGCAGTACCAGTACATCGCACCAGTGATGAGGCCGGCATGAAGGCTGTCGACGATCCTGGGGCAACAATTGCCTTACGCTTCGCCGAAATGTTACTTGCGTGCGGGAACATACCATATAACGAGTACCTAAACACAACCAACATTGCAGGTCAGAAATTGAGTTCATGAACATCCGCGAATAATGCATCGGTTGCCCGTCGTTCGCAGCTCGACTCTGATATCGGACCCTGGTAGCTAAGGCGCCGTAAAGGTTGCAGATCACACAAAGTGTGAGCCCTTCATGGTGTGCTGAGGAGATCGAGCTTTGTGCCGCTATAGCCAGTACCTCACTATTGTAACCGCATACACTAGAGCCAAACAAGAGCATGTACCGGGTCAGGGCGTCGATTGCCATCCTGACCAGGTTCAATCGAGCTAGATCGTCTCATTGAGGGCGGAACACAGCATCCGCTTGATTTTATACCACTCCCTCTTCCTGGTCTCTTGCGTGGGGACGCCAGCACGCGAAACCACCATGCGCGAAAAACTGGAGGGGCGAACAGACCGATACACGAAAACGAAACACTCGCCAAAATTTTGCACTGACCGCCAATTTCAAAAACATGCTATCCTTTCCATTCCGCTTGTAATACATGAAAGCTTGCAGAGTGGTGATGCCATAGAGCCTAGCGATCCAACCCCCTGTGAGGACTCAGACCTACTCCTAGATGCCAGCGCGAGACGTACAGAGTCGTGACGAAGTGGCCGATAAAAGCAGCACCGAGGGTGTCGTCGAGCTTTATCGCGCCTGGCGACAACTGTGGGATTTGCGGGAGGCCGTCCGCCATGCCTGTACCGTACGGTCGCCGAGCAAGACAGAAAGCGAGCGCGGCGGCTCAGACGGGTCGTGGAGAGACGACAAGGAGGAGGCCGAGGACGGCGGAAGCAAGCATGGGCAGATGGACGCCGCCGTTGCCGCGGCCACGGTGCTGTCCTTATACTTATATCCGGATGTGGAGAAGCGAAGGACTTGGGAGATTCAGAACAAGGTTGGGTACGTACAGATGGAGTGTTCTGCTAAGCAGCTTATAGCAGTTCCTTAGCGCAGGATAGCGCAAGATAGCCTTCCAGCGCTGATGCGGGCGCCCGCGTGCCTTGGCGACTGCAACGTGCACCGCTCCGGCCCTCGCACTCTCTCGCATTCTCTCGCAGATCCACCCTTCTCTTCATTGCGTGCGAACGAACCCTTCGGACGGCCGGTACGCCCGGGCCTGCGGATGTTTTATCTCGCGGCAACTCATCAAGGACGGAATGTCAGCCCGGCGTGATTGATATGTCGAACATTGAAACCGCAGCCCCCTCCGTCGACCCGATTACCACACGGAAGTTGCTTTCGCCACGTTCTACCTCTTTATGAATCCCAGTGCCACAGAGCAAAAGGTGAGGTGCACTACCGAACAACGAAACGAAGTTGTTGATGCTTGTGGGGTCGGTCTCGCCAGGGACCACTGCGGCCACACCTGTCTCGGCAAGCTTGACGTATCGGTCGTCGAGATCTAGTGTATACAACAGACCTTGACGACGTGTTGGACAGTCGGTAGGGACCCAGTCTTTAGGTCGCTGGCCCTGGCTGCAAGACAGTACCCCTGATACACTTCATGGCGGAGGACATTATTGCACTGCATCGACCGCCACCACACTGACCCATGCCAGCAGTCACGGTCCTGCTGATGCATGACAACTCTTCAGGGCGGTAGTTTGCAATCGCCGGTGAGCGTATTGTGCAATTTGTAATGACAGATCCATTGTTTCCAGGTATGACGTCTGGACGGGGGTTCAGTGCGCTTTGGCAAATCGATTTCTCCCCTTCCACGTCTCATTGTGCCTCTCTCTACCGCAGCTCGCTCCGGATCCGAGGGAGTAGTAGTAGGGCGGAGGCTCTCCCTATGCTGCAGTCCTTGGTGCTCCTGAATAACACCTATCATGCAGCCGCACTGACTCACCAGCACGTTCGACGAGGAAAACGTGGTGCTGCTACGCAGAAGAAACTAGCGGCAATGGGCAGAAAAGCCCCACCTACAATCAGACTCATGACGTGCCAGCCGCTCAGGGCCCCAGCCAATGGCCTTGATCATCTCCGTGGGTGCCGGCGATTTTTCTCAACAGAGAACATCTCGCGCGACGGGCGGGGCCCTGCATTTCAACTTCTCGCCGTACTAAAAATACGACCTCTAGCTGTGGCTCTGTCTGTACACTCTAGAGAAAACTCGTATCTGGACTTGGACTCTCTCTCTGCTCTCTGCTCTCTGCCAGCAAGCAGCATGCGCATAGTCGGTATCTGTTCGGATCCGTCATCACGTCAAGAGTCACCGTCCGAGATAACCTTTTACGACTTGATTGTTTCAGCGGGTAGCTTCCCCGTTTCTCGACTATCACTCCCTCGACACTAGGTCGTGGTTTGGATATCTGACGAGCCAGTACGTGGTGCTCATACTCCCTTTTCTGCAAAGTATCGTCTTGTGCTCGCTTCTCCCCGGCCGACTGACGATCTACCAGGACTTTGAACCCTCTCTCCGTGCTGCGGATGCCTCCCACGGTGCCTACTGTGGACGGGGTGCTTCACTTCGACGCTGTGTTGTCCTCAGCACACTCATTGCATCTGTAGCCCCCCCACACGCTATGTCGCTCACGGACCGACGTTCCGTATGTTCGCGCATGGGAGTCCGAGTAGTGGGACACATTAGATACCACGCAGGGCGATGCGGGCGGTGATACTGTACGGTATGTAGACGTTGTACAATGTATCGACCGGCCAGCACGTACTCAACCAATATCAGGCCTAGTACAGAGAATCCACGAGCGCCGGGCGCGGTGTGTCGAACGAGAACGTTCATGTAACCTGATATAGACCCACGAAATCGGACACCCCTGCGAGTCAAATGCAATGTGACATGTTCCCGCCGGGTACTGCGGCGTGCGCATGCGTGTCTAGACGTGCGCTGTGCACTTTCAACTAGGCGCGAATGTAGGCACGAAGAGCCCACGACCGCAAAGACGCAAGCGTCAAGCATGCATGCCACGACGTTCGAGCTCATAGTGATAGGAAGCGCAGCTCTGCAAAGGGACATGCCGGACAGGAGTACCTGCTCCGCCGTCATGGTCGATAACGGCGCAGGCTGTCGTCCACGAGAAGCTGGGAGCGGACGGTACTTCCTCCGTTTACATGCTGAGTCAGGATCGATGCACTCGGTCGAAAGCTCAAGGAAAAAGCACACCACTTTTTTCTGCAAGAACTGTATTTATTGACTGTGGAACAGACAGGGACGACTGTAAGCCGCTATGTCTCTACTTCTATCCTATACGACTATTTCTCACTCTCCAGAAAGGGTCCTTTGGATGTGCATATCCGCCAAGCTAGGACATTAAATCAAACATATAGGAAGACTCAGGATAAGTAGACGGTACCAATATAGAGGGCATGGGTGTCGTGACATAGAACATCAGGAAACGCGAATATCTCCAGCCGGCCCGTGAGGCACCGGACGGAGCCGATGGAGCCGCGGAGATCTGGCTCCGTGCATCTCCGGATAGAAATGCCGGTCTCCATCCAGTGTGCGTCGGAGACCAGCCGGGCTCGCGAGATTGACCTAGCTCATGCGGGTTTTTGGTATTTGGGTGCGGTACGGCCCCCGCGAGCTGGCGCATGTGCACCGACAACGTTGGAGCCAACAGTGGAGTCCGGACAAACCGTCGAGGGAGGCCCACGGAGATGCACCCTCCGGACGGAGACAACATCTCCCTTTGGGTCCTGCCGGAGCGCCCGGAAACCTATATCCGTACGGAAATTTCCCACTTTCCTGATGAAAGGCACCCTTTGCACACCTGTATTGATGGCGTATAGTATCTTCAAGGCGAATCGAGCAGACTGTGCCGAACCAGGTACGGTTGAATGAGCTGACTGCCTGGTACCGGTGCGACCGGTTCTTTGAGTACGACTGCAGTATCAACGTGCCCGTGGTGAGGATGTCTGACGGTGTCGGACGCCACAGCAGCACCAAAAGCGGCAGAAATCAGCCCCTTCCCGCAGGACATGTAAGCACCACTCTGGAACGGTGTTCTTTCGCAACGTACCGTATATTGTGCCAAACGGACGAAGATTTCATCCGAGATACTGAAAGTAACTGGTATGTTAGCAGAGTCAAGCATCAATCTACAGGCAAGAGTTATAATATGAAGTTTGCCCCTCACATACCTTGAACAGTACCTACAAACTACATTGAGTTCAGCATGCACAAGCCACGACGGCCACCTCATGCGGGATTTTCTGTCGCTCTCGACTGTCGGGCTGGCTGGAGTACTTGTGGTCATGCGAACTTAAACTGAAAGTGCTGCTGACAAGCTACTAATATCTTTCTGGTACATAAACGCAATACTTACTGTACAATACGTAATAGACGTGAATATCTTGCATCGTAATTATGGCGTCTGTCTCTTTCGGGACTTGTCACTCGCTTCTGAGTTCCTATACACCGTTCTACTCCATGCCGTCTACCAACCCAGTCTCTGTGCCCAGACTATCATCAAACCATCCGAGCATAGTGCACCGTAGTATCAATATTCCTCTTGCTGACGACCTACGAAATGCCAAGCACAAGGCCGGGTTCCTGACCGACCCCAATGTCACTTACCCCCACCACGATAGTCTCGAGGCCTGCGCTTGTACAGAACAGAAGTTGTTCCTTACGGCGCAGTCCAAGTGTGCATCTGGGCACCTGCAGGATGAGAGGATCTTCCGAGTCGCCGAGTCGACATCAACTCCGAGTCTAGGTTTCCTCGTGGATGAGTCTCCCAGTCGAGGCATCGTGCGTAGTTCGTACTGTCTGGCCTGATTATGTGCATTGTTGAGCTAGGGTATCCAGGGGGCAATGCAGTTCATGTCACGCCGACTGCTTCGAACAATGGCGGGCGGCAGCAAATTCGGGGTCACCGAGGTTGCCGACGACATAGAGTCATTCTTCTGGTCTTTGTTCTACACAGTGCTGAGGAAGCTCGTCGAGAATAAAGTGGGCGACACCGCTCGGGAGCGAGGTCAGATCCATTCCGTCTTCAAACTCATGTTTGGCGGAACTACAGCGGGCAAGATCTTGAATGGGCGCTCGCAACTTGAATCCCTTGTTGCTGTGTTTGACCTACTGTCCGTCCAGAAAGTGCTCTCTATGGATATGGCCTACTTTCTCATTCATGGCATCGAGCACATAAACCAGCAAGTGGTTCACGATCGGTTTTCCCATGCAGGCCTCTATCAACTCGCGCCCACGCCGACTCACACCATGGATCCGTTATTCAGTCATGCCGGAATGAAACAGAGGCTGGAGATTACCAAGAATTCTACTAAGGGCTGGTCCCCCCTGGCCAATGCTGAGTAGGAAGAAACGCCCTGCCCCGTAGGTCACCCGTCACTTGCGATAGTTCACTACGGTGCCGTGTTTTGGATCCCTACGCTGTCGTGTATGTCCATGCCATGTTTCTTCAGTGCATCTTGTTCTCCAGTTCCGACGAAGAGTTTATCACCGTGTTAGCATGCAGCTAGTAGTACTATCAGGGTAGATCTAATCTATACTGTGGAATCTGAGTGACCTTTACTGTGCCGCCTCACGTATGGGTACTGTGAGGCCATGCGCAGACGGGGAGGCTTTTGTCTGTGGTCCGGGGTGAGAACACTGGCCCGGAAGAACTCATGTGCACCCTCCAGGCTGCGGACAGGTGTCCCATCACAGTACCAGTGTGTAGTTCGTACTTGCCGATCTGGATGTTCATCTAACCTAGGAACATCAAGGCGACGATGCTGTCCCTTGTCTTATACAGTCCTGACGAAGCTCGTCGAGCAGAGAGTGGGCGTCACCGACCCAGAGCGAGGACAGATCCATTCTGTCTCCAAATTCATGTTTGGCGAAACTTCAGCTGGCGAGATCCTGATGGGGCACTCGCAACATAAATTTCTGCTGAGAATATTGAAGCTGTGTGCGTTCTGGAGCGAATATTGCTATGCAGAGTAATCAGCATGTTACGACGCAGAGTGAAACACAGACTCGGAGACAGTTGTGTGAATATTGACGAGGCTGCGCTGCGCTCGATGTGTGCAATCGCTCGCTTGCCGTTCGACGACGCCCAAGACCTCTCGCTTGTCCAGCAATCGCCCTCAGCGTGACCTGCTCTACTATTTGGAATGCTGAGCGATCCTACGTCTTGACGCGGGAACGACGTTGCAAACAGCGCGGTCGTGGTTGGCGCCGCGTGACGCGCTGCCCAACGCCCAAAGCCTCACTCGCTCCTCGACGATGCACCTCCGCTCCTTCTTAAAGCCCGCCGCGACGCCGGTAAACACAACGCATTCGCCCAGATGACTACTCCCACCTACGCCGTTGAAAAGCAGATAGCCATCGCCGCGGTGCGCCGCGCATGCGGGCTCACCGCGTCGGTATTCAACACCCTCGTCAAGCAGGAGACGCTGACAAAGGAGGACGCCAGCCCAGTGACAGGTATGCGTTACGGAATCCTGTGGAATTGAGGGGGTACTTAATATGCGAGGGAAGTGGGAGACTACTCGGCGCAGGCTGTCGTCAACACGATTCTCGGCCGGACGTTCCCTCAAGACGCCATTGTCGGCGAGGAGGACGCTGCGGACCTACGGCCTGAGTCTGGCAACGCTCTCCGAGAACGTATCATCCAGCTCGCCAACGACACACTCACAGCGCCCCTCGTGGAGGGCGAAAGGGAGGAGTGGGGACTCGGACCCAGCCAGGGGCAAACAACCGAGCAGCTGCTGGATGCGATCGACCGGGGCAACTACAACGGTGGCAAGACAGGACGTGCGTAGGTTTTCTCTCCTCTTCTCAGCTCCTAGCTGTATGCCTCTTCTGAAATAGGATTCTGGACGCTCGACCCCATCGACGGCACGAAGGGTTTCCTCCGCGGCGAACAATACGCTGTCTGCCTCGCCCTCATCGCCGATTCCCGTGTCGAACTGGGCGTAATAGGCTGCCCCAACCTCCCCGTCTCTGCCTTAAACCCCTCAGGCCCTCGTGGTTGCATCTTTGTCGCAGTGCGCGGACAGGGCGCGTTCCAAATCCCACTCGAGAACCCATTCTCCGGCCCCGCAACGAAACTGACGATCCCGCCGTCGACGAGCGAGACGCTGAACTTCCTCGAGAGCGTCGAGAAGGCGCACGCGAAGCTGAGCTTCAATGAGCGCGTCGGACACATTCTCGGCATCACGCGCGCGCCGACGCGCATGGACAGCCAGGCAAAGTACTGTGCGCTCGTGCGCGGAGACGGCGGCGCGTACCTACGCATGCCCACAGGGACCGGATACAAGGAGAAGATTTGGGTGCGTCTGCGGGGTCTATGACACTTCATTCCGATGGCGTGCTGACACACAGTGCGAACAGGACCATGCTCCAGGCGCCGTCTTGGTTGAGGAGGCTGGCGGTGTCATCACAGACGGGCGGGGCCAGGCTCTTGACTTCGGTCTGGGACGGACGCTCGGAGAGAATCACGGGGTAGTCGCTGCCGGAAAGGATGTGCACGGCAAGGTGATCGCCGCGGTGCAGCAAGCCAAGGCAGAGGAAGCATCTTTACTGTAATAAAGACATGTACTCGTATGTATTGATGAAATGAGCCCTCAGAGATTCGAGTTGCCGTTGTAGATGGACCGGAATGCGTGGAGGAGGTAACATGATGTTGGTGGCAAGTGAAAAGTCCGGCCGAGCGTGCTGCTGTCGGCGTACTATGGAACTGTCTCGTCAGTAGGCGCTGCACGGTACGGTCGCTCTTTCATGATATTGGTTTACTCTAACGCTAATACTATAGTACTACTAGTACTAGCTGTATGTCACTAGTAGGAAGCACGAGCGATCACGGTGATAAACTCTTCGTCGGAGCTGGAGAACAAGATGCACTGAAGGACATACACGACAGCGTAGGGATCCAAAACACGGCACCGTAGTGAACTATCGCAAGTGACGGGTGATCTACGGGGCAGGGCGTTTCTTCCTACTCAGCATTGGCCAGGGGGGACCAGCCCTTCGTAGAATGCTTGGCAATCTCCAGCCTCTGTTTCATCCCGGCATGACTGAATAACGGATCCATGGTGTGAGTCGGCCAAAGTA
Source organism: Trametes gibbosa (assembly GCA_022606055.1). Taxonomy (NCBI): domain Eukaryota; kingdom Fungi; phylum Basidiomycota; class Agaricomycetes; order Polyporales; family Polyporaceae; genus Trametes; species Trametes gibbosa. The sequence continues at coordinate 67,364 of JABYQJ010000043.1, read as the reverse complement.
AAGTGTTCCTGTGCGAATGTTGGACCGCATGCGTTCCCCATGAACCTGTGAGTATACTTGCATGACAGGCCCACTCAGCTGGACACACCGTCACGCAAGAGGAGATCAACGAGTGACGTCTCGATATGCGCCAACTCTGCTTGCTTCTTTATTGTGTATGTCTTCCACCATGTCACTCCAAGCACGATTGAGTCGCCAACGATGAGCGGAATCCGCGAAGCAAGCACCACTGTCAAATATGGAGTTGTGAATGTGTCAGCATGCTTGTCTCGGGACATGCTGTAAGACATACATCTGTCAGGCAGTCGCAAGCGGACACGCATGTATCCAAGTCAGCGCCGGAAAAGAAGATAAACCAACACCTGTAAAGTTTACTTTGAATGTACGGAAACGGTCAGGGCGTTGTCTACGGAGCACTCGTACGGTTGTGGCATGTTGTCTGGTTTCTGCGCCGGCAGGCTGTACTGCGACAGGTGACGTGAATTTAGGTGAAGACATGGAGAGTTCTTGTAGGGCACATGGGATGTACCACGTTTGCCACGAACAGGCTAAGCATAATGATCGCAACGAGAGCGGTGATTCACCAGTCACGTCCAGTGAGGGCGTAGACGCGGAGCGTCGAGAATGCTGCGTCGTGAGGCACGCAATAAGTATGTTAGCCGGGAATAGTGAAGGAGACTGAGCAGTAGGACATACCGTCCCACACCATGTAAGGCAGCACGTTCAGGACAAGGTCTATCCAACCCATTACATGGCATCTGTCCAGTCGATGAGTACCTTTCTGGAGTCATGTTTGCGCATCACTTACCCCTATATACATGATAAGCCACATTCTATTAGCCCTCTGAGCCCGTGATGAAATATGACTCTTACATTACTTGACCAAGGCCAGTAGGATGCGACAGTGATGGCATTTTGAAAGAGGATGAGATACCGATTGAGAAAGAATATGATGCTCGCTCCCGTGATCTTGCGTCCCCAGATGAGCCGGACCTCGTTGTCGAATGTGAGGAAGTATTCGTGGAAAATTACCGCTGAGGAACAGTGATGAGTGGCCGCGGGGCGTGGTTTATGGCACTGCCAGCGCACCTCCTTCGGCATGATTTGCACAAGATTCGATAAAACTACACAAATCGAACGTCAGTGGCGAAGCCTATTTCGTGATATAACAGGGCTTGGACTCACAAGAAAGCGTTATTGGCAATGAGCTCCTCTACCTTGGTTATTGAAGTGGTCGTGGCAGACATTATCCTGTGTGAGAGGGAGGCTACCGTGCACCTGAAGAAGCACCTGGGTGGTATGCAGTAGGCGGAGGCGTGGGCTGAACCATCCAGTTGGTTCATATAAACACCAACTGTGATATTCGCGAAAAGCCCAAATTGACAGGTAGGGGACATTGGTCGTCAAATCGGGCGGAAACCCTGTGCCCAAGAGCAGGATGCGAAGTCCAGGGGTCTTACTGTAGGTGCTGAGGTCCCCGGGAGAAGGGATAACAGAACATAAGTGTGAGCGAACAGTCACTTCCATCTAGGATAACAGGTCATGCCATAAGAGACGCAGGACAGATACGTGGCCACGAGAAGACAGAGAAGTGTAATCATCCCGGAGATTCTGCGGGGATAAGATGGCATGAGCGAATCAAGAAGCGTATGATCCCTGGGTATGCAATGTGTTCGATTAACAGGTACCTTTCAGAGAGGGGAAAAGTGCAGGCGATATTGCTGCCGGTGTACATCAGGAAAGTGGGAAATTTCCGTACGGATATAGGTTTCCGGGCGCTCCGGCAGGACCCAAAGGGAGATGTTGTCTCCGTCCGGAGGGTGCATCTCCGTGGGCCTCCCTCGACGGTTTGTCCGGACTCCACTGTTGGCTCCAACGTTGTCGGTGCACATGCGCCAGCTCGCGAGGGCCGTACCGCACCCAAATACCAAAAACCCGCATGAGCTAGGTCAATCTCGCGAGCCCGGCTGGTCTCCGACGCACGCTGGATGGAGACCGGCATTTCCATCCGGAGATGCACGGAGCCAGATCTCCGCGGCTCCATCGGCTCCGTCCGGTGCCTCACGGGCCGGCTGGAGATATTCGCGTTTCCTGATGTACCTCCTACACCACACCTCGGAATTATCACAACTTACTTTGAACTAGGCAGAACCCCATCAGATGGGGGGGGGGCGACAGACAACGAACTCAACTTGAAGCAGGTCGGCGTACATTAGAAATGGGAACTGACATCTAGAATCACTATCAATGCGGCGAACGAGTATCTTCTAGTCTCTGACAGATGGTAAGAACTATACTGCGGTGGATAAGCATCAAAAAGAGATAGAAATTTACCATGTCATATTCCTAACGCCGCCTTTGATGATGATCCCAGGTTGTCTCAGGATATCAATAATTTGACTGGGCTTGTAGCTATCATCACTTGTAAACACCGAGCAGAACAACCTTCTCATGCCCTAAACCGATATAGAACCCTCCACTTCTTTTCCCTCGATCGCGGATCCTGTCTGTCCATCATCTTGTGTGTCGTTGGAGAGCTCCGAGTCAGGAACAGTCGATGTGTGCATGGAGTGCACGAGATCGCCGCCCATGGACTCGGCAAAGTTGCTTGCAAACAGAATTGTACCGCGAGTCTCCGACTCGTCTCCGCCTCGCCCTTGCACAGCGCGCCACGTCCCGAGCCCGTTCCCTGAGCCAGTCCATTCGGAGTCCTGGCCGGTATCCTTCCCATCAATGTCGCGGAGGTTCATGATGAATCGGGAGATCAAGACTGAGGTGAGGCTGTTGAAGCGATGATCAGAAGCGCGAATGATTGGCTCGAACCAGCAGCATATACAGGAAGCAAGGAAGGAGTTGGAGTTGACTGGTAACTCACACGTTCGCTATGTCACCCATGAAGGACACCGACTACACGCCAACAAAACCGTCACGGTACGACCCCAGAAAGATGTAAGACGACAAAGACGGACCTCGACGTAGTTGATGACAATATGTAGGATGTTGAGAAGGAGCATGGTCCTGGTGACAAGCGCGCGAGGGTCAGGCATTGTCTTATCCCTGTGGGGGGGCGTAGCGTGAAGACACAACGCACGCAAAGTAAATGGTACCTGGCATGTAATTGCGATGAGCCGCTAATCGGAGTACTGGAGAAGACAACACGAACCATCTCGCAGGAGCAGGTCGATGATCGATGTTTTCATCTGCGCCGCATCCGCTGCCTTCTTTATCCGGTATGTCTTCCACCACGTCACGGCCAGGACAACCGCATCACCGACAATGAGCGAAATTCGAGAAACAAGAACGACTAAGAACATGAGTTGAATCTTGGCTACATATATATTGAGAGACATTACGTCTAAGAAAGGATGCACATGCGTTCGTAATCAGCTTTAGTCGGGTCGCATTGTACATAGACGGTATAAGACACTTACTTTGAATTGACTGCCACGGTGACCGAATTGCCGACCTCGCAATTGTAGGGCGGAGGCAGGTTGACTGGTCTTTCCGACGGCAAGTCATACTTCATGTACGCGCATCAATAACATAACACCAATGATACAAGAGAACTCAAGAAAACTCACGATGTTTCCAACAATCGGACCCATCATGGCGAAACACACAAACGCTGCGATACGCCAGTCTCGCCCGCATATCGCATACACACGCAACGTCGAGAATGCTGTATGTCCCAAAGACACAATGCGGTGGAATTCACACGAGGAAATAGCCGAGAGTACTTACCATTCCATATGAAGTACGGTAGGAGGCTAAATATGAGGTCTAGCCTGTTATGCTTCAGTTCTCTGTTAGTGGCTATCGAGCGCACCGTTAGAACTGGAAGCCAGGTTGGGCGAAGGGGAGAGGTTCAGACGAGGAGTTCAGGGGGTGAAACAGGAGATTGAAGCTGGGGCTCTACCCTGAGCCCCCTGGTCTTATATACATGTGGGGTGGAGTCATATCCAGTATGACTCGCCATGGGTCTGAGTCACTATGAGTCCATATGAGTCAATGAGTCAGAATGAGTCTGCTACCAGTAACCAGCCAATTGTAACATTACCCCCCCCTAAGGCTGATCGTCCTCGATCAGACGTACTCCAATTCATCGTTGTCGTTGACAATGATGGGGGTCGGAGGTCGGGCCTGGAGGTCCCGCGGGTTGACAGTGGCGGGTGGATCCGTTGCAACAGGAGGAGGGAGGTAAGGGGGTGGTGGCGGCGGCGGGATCCTTGTCAACCGGATGCGTAGTAGGGCTCTGAGGGCAATGTTTTCGATGTCGCGCTCGAGGTCCGCTTCTGACGATGGAGGGGTACGTGGGCGTGGCTCGAGGGGTGGGAGGGAGGTTGGAGTACCCGGACGATTGGGGGGACTGGAGAGACGTTCCGCCAAAGGGGGCCGAGGCGTGTGGTTCTCCTGGTCGGTGTCGTTGTCGTCGTGGGTGGTCCACCCGTGTGCCGCAAGGGGCGGTTCTCCCCAGGTACCCTCGTCGAGAGGTGACTCAGCCCTTGTGATCCGCCGCCAATGGGTCTGGTCGTAGGGGTGAATTCCCCCAATGTAGGAGTGCCGCACCGGGCCGTTATAGGCTGGGTTGGGGTGAGGGCGGCCTTCGTACTGGTCGACTGGGAGGAGGTCGTAGAGAGGGTCGAGGATAGGGATGATACCGAGGAGGGGGACGATCTGTCCCAGGCTCCTGTCCGCGATCCTGTAGTTCCAGTGGATCGCCGAGTCGATAGCCGCCAGTGTGTCGCGATAGAGGCACTGGTCCTCGCCCGGGTTGAGGGCCACGAACCTCCTCATGAGGTGGAGAGAGGCCAGTGTGTCGGCCGCCGCCCGGTAGTTGTCCGCGGAGATCACGGTCTCGCTCCGATAGCGGATGAGAAGGGTGTTCGTGATACCCCGTAGGTCGGGGTGGAGGAGGGTCCATCCGACGCGGTCCGCCAGTGACCCGTCGGTGTAGATGGAGGTTGGGGGGCGTGGAAGGTGGTGGTAAGAGGGGAAGGCCCTCTTCACCCACCTGAAGCGGCCGAGGTCGATGTTAGGGACGGCCCCGGGGATGTTGAGCGGGATGGAGGGTGTGGGGGTGCGGGAGGCAGTGCGGCGGGAGTGGCGAGTGCGAGGCATTGTCGAAGGGGTTGATGTTGTCGAGAGAGATGAGGGCGAGTGGTAGAGGGCTGAGAGGCTCCAGAGTGAGTTGGGGAATGGGGACCTTATGCCAAAAGATGTCGTCTTTTATAGGCTTTCAGGATTGTTTGGGCGTGTTTGAGGTCTTTATCTCTGAGCCATTCATTTTCATGACTCGGTCTTCCTTTCCAAGTCACCAGGTATTGGATGCCGCCTCGTGCCGGCTTCCTGTGATTGATGATTGACTCGAGTTCCCACTCTTCCATGCCGTTTATTGCTTCCGGTGGTGGGGTGATGTAGTTGGGTCCGTGCTCCGGAGTAGTGCGGTAATAGGAGATAAGGGACGTGTGAAAGACTGGATGGATTCTCCATGACCCTGGGAGCCGGAGTTTCACCGTGGAGGGTCCCATGACTTGTTCAATAACAAATGGGCCTTCGCGTTTTGGTGCGAGCTTGCGGTTGGGATAGGGCAATGACAAATTTGTGGATTCCAAGAAGACTTTGTCCCCCTTCTTGAAGGTCACATTACCGGCCACCTGTCGTTTGGCCATGGCAGCTGAAGCCCGTGTGTGAGCGGCCAGTGCATTCTCCCGCCATTCCGTGAGTCTTCCGAGTCGTTCTTCCGTGCTCGGGTGTTTTGGTTTTGGATGTGTTGTTCCGATAGCACGTGGTTGGTATCCCATGAGCAGTTCAAAGGGGCTCTTGCCTGTGACGGAGTGGGTCCGCTGATTGTGTGCGAATTCAAACTGTGGGAGCAGAGTGCTCCATGTGTCAGGGTAGTTTCCACAGTATATCCGGAGGGCCACTTCGAGTTCCTGGATAGCACGTTCCGATTGGCCATCCGTTTGGGGGTGGTGCGCCGTGCTCATTGATTGGTTGATGCCAAGGATCTTGTTTAGTTCTTGGTACGCCCTGGAGATGAATTGTGGGCCTCGGTCTGAGATGACTTTGTTTGGAAGTCCATATCGACAGTAAACGTCTCGTGCCAACATATTTGCTGTATCCATGGCATCCGTTTCTTTTGTACACGGAGTAAGGACAACGGCTTTGGTAACGTCATGATCGACGACTATTTGTACTGCGTCGTATCCGTTGGATGGGGGAAGTCCTGTGACGTAGTCCATGGTGATTGTGCTGAACGGCCGAGGGTTTCCTTGGTGAGGTATAGGCATCATTCCAGGGTTGGTAGGGTGCGTATTGATCTTGGCGGTTTGGCAGATTGCGCATCCTTTCACAAACTGAGTGATGAAGTGGCGCATTCCTGGCCACCAGTATTCGCGAGCTACCAGTTCGTATGTCTTCTGGATGCCTGGGTGCCCCATAATTGGTGGGTCGTGGTAGTTCTTGACAATTTCTCGTCGCAGGTTGTCATCAGGTGGAATGTAGACTTTGTCTTTGAACAACACGATCCCTTCGTCCATCTTCCAGTCTTCTTTCTTGCCAATGAGTGGTTCTTTTTTGAGATGCCAGGCGTTGTTCATTGATTCCATGACCGTTTTGTCGCGTGACACCGTTTCTCAAATCCTTTCCTGGAGCTCCACATGTACTGCCTTGGTGAACAGTTTGTCTGGGAGCATGACTAGATCTTCATTGTTGTGTGCTCCAGTGTCATGGTCTGATCGTTGAGACAGGGTGTCTGCTTGTGCGAGTGTCTTTCCTGGTTGGTGCACGAGTCGATAGTTGAACTGTGATAGGAATAAACTCCAGCGTGCTTGTCGGCGGTTGAGTTTCTGTGCGCTTCTGAAGTAGGTCAAGTTCTTGTGATCAGACAATACTTCGACTGGTTGTTCTGCGCCGTCGAGGTAGTGTCGCCATGCTTCAAATGCGCGAATGATTGCCAGTAGCTCTCTGTCGTAGATCTGGTAGTTGCGTTCTGTTGCAGTGAAAGCTTTAGACAGGTAGGCGCATGGGTGCCATAAGTTATCCTCCCCCTTCTGACGCAAAACCGCCCCGGTTGCAACTTTGGAGGCGTCACATTCAATCTGAAATGGTTTGGTCGGGTCTGGCATGACCAGAATAGGTGCTTCCAGGAATCGTTGTTTCAATGCTTGAAACGCTCGTTCGCAGTCTGGTGTCCAATCCCATGTTTTTCCTTTGCATGTCAGATTGTTCAGGGGTTTGGCTATGTCCGCATATCCCCGAATGAATCGTCGGTAGAAGTTGGCAAATCCTAGAAAGCTTTGTACGTCTTTGACCGTTCGTGGTGTCTGCCATTCTTTTAGCCCTTCGAGTTTGACTGGGTCCATGGCTAATCGTCCTGGTTGAATGACCGCTCCGAGGAATTCCACTTCTTGTTTGTCGAATTCACATTTCTCGCCTTTTAGGTAGAGGTCGTGTTCTTTAAGCCTTTGCACAACTAACCGTGTCTGCTTCTGGAGTTCTTCCTTGGTCTTTGCAAAAAGGAGGATGTCGTCCATGTAGATTACTAGCCATCCTTCCGCTAGGTAGTCTCGGAAGAGGTCGTTCATCATGGCTTGGAATGTGGCAGGTGCGTTGCATAGGCCAAAGAACATGACCGTTGGTTCAAATAACCCTCGAGACGTTTTGAACGCTGCTTTCCATTGATCTCCTTCCTTGATGCGTACGTTGTTATACCCAGCCCGTACATCGAGCTTGGAGAAGTATTGAGCATCTTTGAGTTTGTCGAGCAGGTCGGATATCAATGGCAGTGGGTAGACGTTCTTGACTGTCCCTTCGTTGAGGTAACGGTAGTCCTGTACCGGTCTCAGAGTGCCGTCCTTTTTCTTTACAAAGAATACGGGTGACGCCATGGGGGATTTGGATGGGCGAATATAGCCTTTGGCCAGGTTTTCATCGACAAACTTGTCCATTTCTTGACGTTCTCCGGGCGAGAGTGGGATGATTTTGCAGTCCCTTGGGACAAAGCCTGGTTTGAGATCTATAGCATGATCCCAAGGTCGCGAAATAGGCATTCGTTCTGCTGCCTTCTTTTCGAAGACGTCCTTCAGATCTTTGAGATAATCTGGGAGAATGTCGTCCAAAGTCTTTGCTGACTTTTGACCCTGTGCTTGCACTGCTAAGTTCGTTGAAATGGTAGCTCGGCGGAGTTGTAGGTCGTCCTTTGTTCGTTTCCATAGCGTGGTGATGGTTGTGTTGGGTCTTTCGTCCCAGTGGTCGTCATCTTCTGGGTCTTTGCCAACGTATTGTCGTACCGCTTGTACGTCCTGGATTTCTCCACGTGGTAGTCCCCACATAGGGACACCTGGTGGTGGGTCGTTTTTGTTCTGATATTCCCGGAGGGCCTGTTGTTTTTTGATAACCTTGGGGTCGAATTCGAAGTGTCCCGAACTCCAATCAATACGTGGATTGTATCGTCGAATCCAAGGGATGCCTAGGATTGCATCGTCTCTTCCTAAGTTTGCGACATAGAAGTTGGTTGGCAGTGAGTGCCCTCGTATGACAAAGTTTGTTTCGATGTGATGGGTGACTGTTCCAATGGTATTGATACTGTCGTCTGCATTTCTGAATCGGATGGGTTTCGGAAGTCGGACCATGGGGAGTTGGTACTTGTCGACAATTCTTTGGTTGATGATGGTTGCATCTGCTCCTGAGTCGAACAGTGCGCGTATCCCGATGACTTTGGGTCCACACTCGACGTATCCTGACAGCAAATAAGCGAACCTGCGTTGCTGTGCTAGGGTGACAAATGAAATAGTGTAGTCCCAAGGATTAGACGGTACTGGCGTCGAGTCAGTCCGTCCCGTCAAAAATCCGCACCATCCTCCTCTTCCACGGCATTGAGTGCCAGCTCTGGTTCTTCATCGGCTTCGTTTGCTGATTCTTCGTCTTCTTGTTCAACTGCTCGAGTCTTCGCATCCGGTCGCTTCTTCTGGGGGCAGTTGGCTGCGCGATGACCGGGTTCGCGGCAGAAGAAACACTTGTTCTGCTTCATTAGTTCGCGTCTGGTCTTGTCATCGAGTCGGCCACTTGTGACTGCCTTCAGGGAGGGGTCGGCGGGTTTGAAACGAGTAGTGCTGCGCGTGACGCGTCCCTGGGCACGATCGACTTCTCGGTTGAGCAAGTAGGCCTTGTTGAGCTGGATGGCAGTTTCCATCCACTGGTCCATGGTCGTCGGCTGGGGGTATACCAGTGCCATCTTGTCACGGAGGAACCCTGGTAATTTGGACCGGTACCAGGCCACCTGGGCCGAGTCTTCGTAGATTCTGCCTTTGACGAACAGGCGTAGAATCTTGGCATTGAAGTGGTCCATAGGTTCCTTTGGATCATAACAAAGTGAGCCGAGTTGGACGGCTGCGGTCTGAGCAGGATCTTGTTCCCCAAAGACAAGCAGGAAGTCGCGCCTGAAGTCCTTCCACGTTCCAAAGCCTTGTTCGACACCTTCGACTGTGAGTTGGGCTGCGTCGACCTTGGCTTCTGCCCACCATCGGGCGTCTCCTCTGATGTAGGAGAGGGCAGTGACTATCTTAGAAGAGTCGGTGGGATAGTCGCTCGGGCGGCTGCAGAACAGGAGATAGAGGTCCGCAAGGAACTCATTTGCTTTGTGTCGTTCGCCCGTGAAGCTGTCGGGTTCCTTGATCTTGCTTTTGTATCCTCGTCCATCGTCCTGCCTGGGTGCATTGGTGCCTCTTGGGGGGCCTCCGCCACCTCCTCCACCGCCTCCTCCACCGTCGCCTCCACCGCCGTCTCCTCCGTCATCTCCTCCCCCTTCAGGACCTCCTCCTCCTCCTGAGGGTTTGTATCCTCCCACTGCTGTGCGGAAGGCTGTGGCCGTACTGATGAAGGGTCCTTGAGAGGCAGATAGGGCGGTGGTCGGTCGTGTAGTGGTTGTGGACATGGCTCGCTGTCCTGGTTCTGGGTCTCTTGGTAGTTGTCGAGCTGGGATGATTGTTGAAATAGGGGAGGATTCGCGGTTACTCGTTGGTACAGTAGCCAGTACTGTTTCGTCGTCTGACGATTCTGGTTCTGGGATCTTAGGAGGTGGTGTTCGAGCCCGCTCCTTTCCTTTGCTGGCTAATGGGATTTGAAGCCCAAGTCCTAAAGGCGTAACGGGTGACCTTGTTTTGACGAAGGTTTCTCCTGAGCCGGTAGTGACAGGGTCTTTGGGAGTCGGAACGAAACGGTTGCCTTCGGCTTTCTTAGCTCTGGTCTTGAGTCAATTTGGGCACGGTTGGTACTTGCAGATCGCAAATACTTCTGAGTAGTTGATGTGGTTGTCCTTTCGAGTGGTTGCGTTGTAGTAGTGGGGCCGGTTGTAACAGTCGAGATTGTCTCCCATGCACTGCTCCTAATTGCCGTGGGCGTGGTAGTGAGGGGGAATGTACGTAGTCCACTCGTTGACCAGGTGTCGGGCGGCAATGAGGTTGTGGAATCTTAAGGCAATGATGTGAATGTCTGGAGATCCGAGGCTGGTGACTGATATGAGCTGTCGAAGGCCTTCAGAGGTGTGTTCCAACCACTCTTCAAAGGTAAGAGGACGGTTCGGGTCGTCCACCGGAGGGTAAGGAGGGTCGTTTCGAAGTACACGGAGGGCCTGTGCCAGGTGCCAGGTGGTGTCGTTCAAGTGTCGAAGAGCAAGTGGTGGAATTGCCTCGGTGTACCAACTAGCTTCGTGCAGTGCGCGCGCAAAGTTATGTCCTTGAAGGAGCTGGAGGTAGAATCGTTCTACTGGGTGGACTTGTTCCGGAGTGGGGGGGTCAGGTATGGTTTCGTTCGAACCTCCACCTGATACTGATTGTTCGTTGTCGGCGTGTTCATCAGAGCTGTTCTGAACCTGAAGTGGGTTCCAGAACTCGTGTTCTTCTTCAGGGGTACGGTGTCCAGGAATCCGCGAAGGTCGGGTAGGTGATTCAGGCAGTTCTCCTTCGGAAGAACTGTCTTCCAAGATAGGGAAATGATTCTGGACTGGGTTCCTGATTCTGTTGAGCAAGGCAGGAAGCCTTCTGGTTACTCGATGCAGAGAGGTGTTCCTTGCACCGCTGCTAGGTGAGGAATCTTGAGCTTCAATCTAGTGTTATGCTTCAGTTCTCTGTTAGTGGCTATCGAGCGCACCGTTAGAACTGGAAGCCAGGTTGGGCGAAGGGGAGAGGTTCAGACGAGGAGTTCAGGGGGTGAAACAGGAGATTGAAGCTGGGGCTCTACCCTGAGCCCCCTGGTCTTATATACATGTGGGGTGGAGTCATATCCAGTATGACTCGCCATGGGTCTGAGTCACTATGAGTCCATATGAGTCAATGAGTCAGAATGAGTCTGCTACCAGTAACCAGCCAATTGTAACATAGCCAACCAAGCGCGGTACAACTGATGGAGGGCGTGTCACGGCATTGTCCAGCATGTTGCCTGCCATCAAGGCTAAGGCTACAAGAAGAGCACTCACGCCTGAAGGATGATGCACGATCACATATTAGGAAGTGTGACATACTGGTCCTCAAGGGTGGACGTACCACATCGTTGATAGGCCAGTATGATGCGATCGTGATCGCATTGCGGAAGACCATAATATAGCGGTTGAGGAAGAAGAGCACGCTTGCTCCCGTGATTTTTCGCCGCCATATGAGCCTGACCTCGCTGTCCATCGTGATGAAGTACTCATAGAAAATCATGGCTGCGTCATGGTGGTAGGGTTAGCATGACTTCTATAGCATTGGGAACAAGAGACGCACTGGCTTCTGCGAAGAGGGCACAATCCTCGATGAAGCTATACGTTGACCAGGTCAAATTCAAGATGAGCACACAACATTGCGGAAACGCAGCCTTACAAAAAGGCATGATCAGTGATGATCATCTGAGCCGCCGCAACAGATTGGCTAGAGGACGCCATCTCTTCACCCCGCTACTGGCACGGATGCAAAGGCGACCTTGTGTCTCGAGTTTTACAAACAACAGGGGCGAGGGCTGTCGCACTTGAGATATATGGCACCGGGTGCTATCCGTACGGCCGCTGATACGGTAAGAGATACTCTGACGGCCGATAGCCGAGGGGTAGAGGACGTCTCTAGGAAGGGGTGAAGGGGAGTAAGGTCTCGAGCTCCCTGGGATCGTCACTAGACCGCTGGAGATGGGAATTAGTCCTCGAGAGCGGAGGTAGGACGTGCGCGCGCGATGCTAGGCTCAACGCGCGCAATTCGCAGTATTGATCTAGTGCGCGGAGTATAGGCGCAGCGCTCGCAGTGGGATGCAGTGTCGCAGTAAACGCAGTAGAACGCAGTGAACGCAGAGAAACGCAGTAAACGCGGTAAAACGCAGTAAGACGCAGTAAACGCAGTGAACGCAGTGAAAACGCAGTAAAACGCAGTAAACGCAGTGGACGCAGCTGACTTTACGCTGTCAAGGCGGAGAGCTTTCTGGGCGCGCGGGGGGTGAGCTGAGCGCGATATTCGTTGTGGGGCGCAAGGGACACGTTCCCAAAGATGAGAGGGTAAGGGGTGGATGGTCTGGGGGGTTCAAATGCCCCCAAAACGACTATGTACAGGAATGCCCGAAGACTGAATCAAAACACGTGCTACGAGGCGGAAGATACTCGGAAACGGAAGCCGGAATGTCCTGCGCGCCGATCGCGCGCCAAGCGCGCGATCAGGTACGGGAGCGCGCGGTGCGCGTGCCACTGATGCATAGCTGACCAAAACCCGAACGCCGCCGGCACCGATAGACCGGGCAGCCTCCGGAGACACGGAATGTTCCCTCGGGCGGAGACTGAGTGCGTTCGCGCGACCTGCGCAGATGGGGGATGGAGGAAGGACTCTGACAGCGACTTGGGGATGCGTGGAGGTGCGTGCGCCTTGAAGAGATAACGCGCGGAGTGCGCGCGCGCGAGCAGAGAGGTGAGAAGCGGGGTTTTCTGCTGTGGTACGCCGGTGGTGCTCATCACCGCTCCTGGAAGAGAAGACATGAGCGTGTACATCTGCACAAGGCATGAAGCAACAGCTGATCGGAAGAGAAGACAATGGCCGTGCGCAATCCGACAGCGAAGCACGGACAAACATGACAGACGCGACCGAGGTCTTCGGACACTAGAGAGCGCTCGCAGCAAAGTGCCGCATTGTAATGAAAGCCTGAGTAAGTTGGCGAATATTATCGCCAGAGAATGCAGCCTGATAGAGCTGCGCAGTGCTGCTTGCATGGTGACAGATGTCCACCGCCCACCTGTACCGCGCACACCGTTCTTTGCGGTGTTCAGTTCAGGAGCTCCTTGAGACGAAGTGCCTGTCATGAGATAGCCATGCCAGGAGGTATGTTTGCCCCCGGCGAGACGTGGGAGACATCTATCATGATTGATCCTGTCCTGTGCTCAGAAAACATCAGCATGCGAGCAAGTCACAGAAGATCCAGGCACTTATACGTTCGGGAGGACTGCAGTACAGAAGAATATGCACTTGCAGGGGGTTGATCATCGGGCAATAGGTCCGAGATGTACATGGGCTAGCTGCACATACGTACACTATTCTGCTTAAGATACGCTGACGGCAACAGCCGTCAAATCTTCGACCGCGACGAATTGAAGTATATGGCTTCAGGAGTAGCCTATATCTGCGGTCTGTATTGGAACTACGTAAAATGCAGATGTTTAGTAAGAATGGGTTAGCCGGTAGTTTGACAGTTGCGCTCTGATTCGTTGGGTATGAAGTATGACATGTCGTGAAAAGTTAAGTTACTCTGAGGCACAAGGGCACATTGATGGAGTCGGATACCCGAGAAGCGTGTTCTGAGTATTTAGTTGCACGAGTTGCACCATGAGGTGTAGATGCAGCGGATGATGGGGACACCAGTCTGTATACAACGTAATCCAAGGTATTCTCATAGTTGAATTTGCTCACGTACGGTGCGACTCGTCGAAAGGGCTCTCTCGGACATGCTTTCTCATAGCAGCATAGCAGCATACGTCTTGCGACTGGCTTGGCAGGTTGCAAGAAGAACGCTGAAGCGGTTCGCTGCGCTGTGATTCCTGTGATTGAGGAGGGTGTTGTACCGCCTGAATTTCCGACGACTACATCCAGCAGAAGCCATGGTCGCCGAGGATGACATTGTTGGGTGGAACAAATCTGAATGGAAGGCGACTCTCAGTCTGAGACTCTGACCCTCCAGTCGAAACAGGTAAGCAGACCCTAACCCGAAGGGTAACTGGCAGTCCATCACCTCCTTCGGCGAGCCCTTCTCACTGACCGCCATTATCGTCTCCATACTCTACAACGCGCCCACTACAGTCTACACAGAGGGACCACCCTGACTCATGAATGAAAAGGTGCTGCTCGGTTATTCCGTTGGCGTCCACACACTTGAATGGTATGGAGAATCAGTGGCCTACCTACTCGGACACTAACCGGCCAATCCATAGCTCCAATACCGGGTCTCCAAACATCCACTTGTTTCAAGATGCGCTAGAAACACTCTCACTGCCAGCCCTCCTCATGAGGCGCAGTAGCCACGCCACTCACGCAAGACATCCACCGAGTAGCGTGATTCGAAGCCGTATGAAGCCGTGCCGTTTGCGGAAGTACATATACCCAGGACATGGCTAAGAACAGATCACCCCTGCGGCTTGCAACACACCACCAAGACCCACCTACAACCTCGAGAAATGAGAGCTTACTACCTCGACGACCTTCCTGGGGACCAGCGTCTCCCTCACGACTCCGGCCACGTTGCATCGCTCGAGACCCTCGCAGCGCTCGGAGTGCTCTACTGGCGGATCCCCGTGGACGCGCCGGGCGGGTGGGAGATCCAGGTCAACGCGATTGCGGACGAACGCAAGTATCGCTCGCGCGACGTGGTGACTGCCAGCAGGGAGTCTTTGGGCGAGGTGTTCGATGCGCGGATGGCGATGTTCTTCAAAGAGTGAGTTCCTTGACCACACCCCCCGCCGAGACGAAGACATCAGGCTCTGAACAGCATGTGTGCAGGCATATCCACGAAGACGAGGAGATCAGGTACCTCCTCGAGGGCAGTGCGTTCTTCGATGTCCGGGGTGAGCATCTCCACCATCCTTAGGCGCCATACACTGACGCTCCTATTCCCTCCGCTCCAGAACACACTACGGACGCGTGGGTGCGGTGCCACCTCGAAGCCGGCGACATGATCATTCTCCCGGCAGGAATCTATCATCGCTTCACTCTCGACGAGAACGAACACTCGAGGACTTTGCGGCTTTTCAAGGTGGGTCGTACGTCATATACCTAGCGACGAGGGCTGATGGTACACCCATGTTACTAGGACCAGCCCCGGTGGGAGGCTCATTACCGCGGTCCGGAGACAGACAAGAATCCGTATCGGGCGGAATACCTGAAGGCGTTCTCGGATGCAGATAAACTCACATCGCACCATGTCCGGGTAGGTGCCTAATAACGTCCAGTACGCAGAACGTACAATGCCCATTGAGCTGCTGTACAATATCATCAACAAACGCATACACACACGGGCGAACGTTCAACGTTGTACGATTTGAGAAAAGCGCTCGTGATCACAGGAACAGTGATGACAAGGTGCGGACTCCTGTGCTAGACGAATACGCACTACGCGCGCGCGTCCTCAGACTCTATGTCGAATCTTGCCGCGAGCAACTCTGAGCCTGCGTTCAGTCTGTGCGCTCTCGCTGTTCTCGCTGTGCGATTCATAAAGATCGCCAATCTGTCTGACACTTCCGGTTCGGATTGAACTTTGTTATCCTCGTGCCGAGGGAGGTTAGATGTGAGTGTAACATTTCGCATGCGTTGAAGGGCTTGTTGCTAGCTCATCATCATCTCTAGCTCATATTCATCTCTATAAAGATCATTGCAAGATTGTCGTCCAGTTCGACATCGTACATTTTGAGAGTGTCCATACGCTCTCCTTGTCACATTGAGCTATACCAAGCAGGGACCATCACCTCGCATGTGATTGAGACTTTCCGACCCTTGGTTGGCTCGCACCCATTCCATTCACGTCCTCCGCCGATTGTTTTTGTTCCGATGTGGGAAGTATCTCGTCGAAGCGCTGTAGTGCTTTGTGGTCAGGACGAGGGAGATCGTCTGAAATTCCCAGGTGCTGGCTATGACTGCGAGGTACTTCGTACATAACTCCACCTGATATATGGCAGAGCGCTGCGCTTGGTCCGTCTGTTCGTTCAGATCAGACAGTAGGCCACTGTTCGGCATCCGCATGGCCCCATGGAGGAGTTGGCTCACCTAGGCTGCGCGGCAGACGCGCACCAAGCACTACTGGCAGCCTTTGGAGTACACGATACCCGTCGGGAAACCTGTGGGTCTGTAGTAGGAGCTGGTGAGCTCTGCTCACGGATCAACGATTGCCCCTCTTACCCAGAAACTCGCAGCGCCTTACGCAGCTCACAGGCCACCGCCGCAGTGTGCCCTAGTTCAAGTAATACATGCCTGTCAAATGGTGCCAGCGGCGACGCTCGAGCTTCAGCGGTGCGACCGCACATTCCCCATGGAGCGCCAGCGTTCCCTTTCGGGCGCAGACGCCACAAAGCTGGCAGATGGTCTGGACAGTGACCGGACAGCCTAGTGCGACTCGAAGGTGCACAAAAGCCGGAGAGTACTACGGGCCCGGGCAACACCTGGACGCAGTGTCGCTGTAGGACTGGCGATGCTCGCGTACTATCAGGACCTACGACCTCGACGCCGCGGTAGAGGGGTGGTCGTTGACACTCGCACAAATCGCGCACGTTGGGGGACGCATCTGGGATGCCGAGACGCGGTACAAAGGCGGCGCAGGTACACCCGTGGCCTGTCAAGGGATCCTCGCGCCGCCGTTGAAGCTGCTCGAAACCGTCCGATTATGGTGAGACCCTGGTATTGAACGTAACGCGCTAAACCCGAGTCTCCAGTACGTCGACAGCAAGAGCACTCCGACTAAAGGAGATCTTTCGACCTGGCGCCCGGTGGCAGCATAAAAGCTGCACCTTGTGTTCCCGGATTCCAGCAGCACTCTCACAGACCTCGCGACGTCACCATCCCTGGTGAGTGCCCACCGTTTCCTCCGTCGCAAGGTTTCCCCGCGTAATATTGACGCAGTACCAGTACCATGCACCTCACCATCGTCTTCAAGTCATTATACGTCCTTGCCCACGTCGGGCTCGTCGTCGGCACCCCAACAGCACTCCAGACGCGCCAGACATGCGACATCCTCGAGTGCATGAGCGTCGAGGACTGTGGGCCATGTCCCAACATCCCTGGGGGTTGGACCTGCGCGTCCACTGATCGCTCGGGACTTGACGTGAGTGTTCTTTCCACAGCGCTTGCTGCTGATGAGTGTAGCGCGAACAGCTACTCACCATATGCTATCTTTCTTTAGGCGTGTGTCCCGGCCCTGAAAGGTTGATTTTTGGGCGTAGTACGTAGCTGCTTTGACCGTCTCTGGCGTCGAATGTTCGTTCCTTCCATTCAAAGGCCGAGATTTGACGATAATATGAGGCTGAGAAGCATTGAGAGGTACGTGAGAGACGTGTGCGTCTTCGCGCGTGGGTTTCGTGAGCTATGTACAGAAGGCTTCGCTGCGAGCGTAAGAAACATGGATCATCGCAGCCCGGTGGTGTTCCCGCGCACCTGAAGAATGAGACCCCGAGGTCGTTTGCGCTAAGAAAACGCGGCAGAAGAGGGGCGCCCGAAGGCTTTTGGAAAACGACGCTCGAGATGGCGTATACCATGGAAGGCTGAGCGTGTTCAACGATCGATGCAGCTCACCGCCGGCTTCAACTTGCGCCGCGGGCTCTGAGCGCGCTCGGCACCAGCTTAGCAGGGAGAGCCACTGCTGACATCGCAGGTATAGATGCATGTCTGTATCATAGCTGTGTATCAACATCTAGACCACGTTGTGGCACCGCGTCTCCGTCTTTCAACTTGCGTAGTCTTGCTTTCCAGCACAAAAGACTAACGAGCCAACGACTCGGAGCAAATACATTCGGACCTGCAGTCTTCAACTTAAAGTATGGGGTAAATCAGGTTAGATCGTGTACCGCCTTCTCCTACGAGTGATGTATACACAGTGGCAAGAGTTGAGAAGATCGCGCATCTTGAAAGCCGCATAGGCGCGCACTGTGCTACACAACGAAAACACTTATTGGGTTAGGGTTAGCATATCACATGTACATGCCACTAGTTCTCTAATTTGAAGTTATGCATGTGGACTATCGTCCACACGTCTACAGTCAACCAGGAATGTTGTTTGTGGTATGACTATATTCGGGGTAGTGTTGACCCACTTTGAACCTGACGAATCCGTGCTTGCCTACAGTGGGCGTGGAGCGGGTCCAAAGATGACGGGAGGATGCCTTCAGCCAACCCGTGTTCGCTGATTTGCCTACGACCAAATGCTACTCAAAGTAACTCAACGAAGGCGACGATGAGTCCAGGTGCGAGCACAACGGCGTGAATTGTAAGGAAACTATGATACACAGGGAAATCGGCGTCGTTCGTCTGGCTTCGCAACGTCCTCTACACCACTCTCATACCCGCGGCCTCTGCCGCAGCATACACTCGCAGTAGTCCGTGACAAAGTGCTCAAACCGCGCCGCTGGACTTGCGCCTGACGTCCGGGTCCTACATCAGCTCCGGCGTAACGTCTCGCGGGGCATGGTGCTGAAGACACTCACAGCTGGTAGCCCGCGGCGATGAAGGGGACGGAGAAGAGGGTGACGGCCGACACCGCGTATCGCGTCGCAAACTTTCGCCGGTTGTCGTACGTGAAGGGCATGTTCTGCCGAAGAGAGGGGGGGGAGAGCGGAAATGAGCCCCGCGTCCACGGCTGCCGAAGAGCAAGTAGAGGGGATGGACTTACATGGTGAGCGGTGTGTTCCTTGAGATGGTGGAGACCGAATCCGCGAGCGAGCTTGGGAGTGCGCGCAGCGCGGAAGGAAGCGGTCGAAGCCCTTGCGAGAGGAGACATATCTTTCCGATTCGGCGGGGGGTAGACGGCGTGTGTTTGGGATTGTGGAAGGCCGAGGAGTGCGAGGGGGTTGCGTGCTTAAGGCGAGCAGGACGCTGCGCGGTGTTATGTAGGTGGTGCGGATGCCCCACCGAATCGAACCATGGGCGCGCAGGCGAGCGGTGGACCGTGGACAGGCCCCTCTGGACGGGGACTAGAATAGTCGTGGCCTGAGAAAGACCAGAGCAGAGAGTGTTGCTTCCGAGCCAGGTGATCATTTGTATTGAGGGTGGTTCCAGGGTGGTCGAGAACACGGATGGTCTCGAAATGGACTCGTTATGGAGTCGGCCCCACCCTTCGCGTCAGCCTGTTGTGGTTTTGGAACATTGTCGTCGTTGGAACAGACAGTGGTGTGCCACTCAACGGCGTGAAGGAACCGTTGGAAGCTGACCGCCATGGAACTTGAAGAATCGAGAGATCACGGTGGGAGGCCGAGGTCAGTCGTTGAACGCCACCGCCATCACCACAACAGCACTGCTAAAGATCTAGATCCGCATATACAGGTCCTGTTAGTTTCAGTTTACAAACTGTGGATAGACCAGCCACGACCTTATCTTGTATCTGCCGCATTGGCGTAGTGGTATGCGCGTCCCACTTGTACTCAGCGTCTCGCTCAGGCAATGGGGAGGTCACTCGTTCGACCCGGGTATGTGGCATGACTTGTTTTTGCCCTGCTGGCTCAGATGTGATCGTGATCACTACTGCTACTAGTCCATACACTAGTTCCATTGCACCCTGGGATATATAATCCAGTCGTAACGTAGCAAATGTATCCCAGGTGCGTGTGATTGTCTGTGATTGGCAAAACTGCACTACAAAGCGGGCAAGGTTGACTAGCGCACCCGCACCGTCGCCGTTGGCACAAAGAACTATGGGTGGTTTGGCGCACTCTGCTTTGTGCAGAACCATCCTCCGACGTATAAAATGCTTGACCGCGTGGCAGGCCCCGTTCGACACACATCTCCTACCTCTACCCCTGTCTTACTTACCTGGCTGGCGCCGGACGCCCTCCCATATCACTGCACCATGACTTGTTCGCCCCTCTCCTACGACACCATCAGTCCGAGAACCCTCTTTGAAGAGTTTTCTGAACCAGAGGACAGCGTCCTACCCTGTCTGGACGACATCACCGATCCCGATGGGTGGCGCGCCCGGCGCCGCTCAGAGAAGAAGGCCGCGCGAGTGCTGGGCATCCCGACGCTCAGCGACGATGGCGGTGGGGACATGGACTCGGCGCACCACGCATTTCAGGCCGAGGGCGGAGACACGTCGTATCACGGGCCAGAGGGCGGCCGGCGGGCGTCCCTGTCGCATCTGAACCTCTCGTCGCTCTCGCTGCGAGAGCCCGCGCGCGGATTCACACGCCTCCAGAGCATGAGCGAGGACGACGTCCCGCTCCTGGGGGCCGCGGCGAGGGGCGCGCGCAGGACCAAGCCGCACCGGCGGTTGGGGCGACATCTCCTCAAGCCCTTCCGCCTCGCGAGGGCCAAGGCGCGCAAGATCGGGCGCGGGCGATCCGACGGGGACAAGATGGAGTGGGCGGACGCGGAGGGGGGCCAAGGCGCGCAGGAGGAGGCCGTGAGCGACGTCGAGATGGAGGATGCGGATGAGGATGAGGGTGACGGGTCTGTACCGGGCGAAGGGAGCCCCGGCGCGCTGGTGCCGAGGACGCCGCGGAAGGTGCGGTACGCGTCCGTGCCGCTCAGCCCGCACTCTACGCCTCCGAGCGCGAAAAGCAGGCGGAGCACCAGCAGCTGGCTGCGCACGACGCCGCGCACGCCGTGCTCGGCGAAGTCGTGGCGGACCGACGGCTCACCAGGGAGCGACTTTAGCCCGAGCAGCGGGGGCAGCACGCTCCAGCGCCGGAACAAGCGGCGGCGGGCGAGGAATCTGGTCTCGGAGAGCAAATGTTTGCAGTTGTTGGGACCCGAGGCCAGCGCCGCGGTCGCGCGCGCGACCAACGTCAATGAGACGAAGCTTCGCTATCGGGACTTTGGCCGTCAGCTCCACGAACGGTTGAGGAGGGACTTGTGAGGACTCTGTAGCGTGACGTTGGGGACAATCGGTCGCTGGTCGAACCCTGTGCTGTATCGTGTTGTGATAACTTACAGTAGCAATGCATGTTTAGTACAGACACTTACAATTGTAGCTCATGCAAAGTGTGTTGTTGCGATGGCTTCGGATGCATGTTGCAGGTCACGGACGTTGTTGTTAAGGAGCACTTGGCGAGAGCATTGATCAGAGGAGGTCCATACTAGGATAGAAATCGTATTGATCATGCTTAGACAGATCATTCTGCGTCGTATGCGTGAGAAAGCCAGAGCTTAGAATGTTGCCTGTGCAGTCGCCATGCGCAGCAATATTACTAACCTCCATACTATCACCAGAACCACCGTCTTCTCCTAGTCATCGTCCTGACAGGCCCCGGTCGACTATGTATCTCTACGGTCGCGAGTGTAATGAGACTGCTTTGGCTATGCTCGCATTGATGCCGGAGTGCTGACTTATCATATCGCTTGGATTGGACATACCGGCAACCGTCTCTCCTAGCTCTAGGTGAGCACGAGGCTCTGCTTCTACATGTTCCGTACTCACTGATCCATCTTCATCATCCACAGTATACATCATTAGGAGCCCCAAACTAACGCTTATTTGGCATTCTCCACCACCCTTGACCGCATTGCGAAGTCGAGCATCGCGGAGTGCTGCCGCATAGCCTCCGTTCCGCATACGTCCAGTACACATATCCGCATGCGACTGCCTTGGTGCACCTCGCGGTGTTGCGCACTTCATTTCCTCCTCGTCTGCATCCCGGTGAGTACATGCCACACCTTCTACGCGGGGCCGGCGTACTGGTTCCGTTTGAAAAATGAAGTGCGAGGCATGTCTTGAACTTCCGCCGGTGTATAGTCCGGTGAGGGTTTCCGGCATACGGTGAGAACGCCTTGCTTCCCCAAGGTTCGCCACTGAGCATGTGTGTACCGATTGAATCAGAGCGGCCTATGTCTAGGAATAGCCGCCCCTGTAAAGATATCGCGTTGCGAAGGGCGGGCGCGGTTCGTTGCTAAACCTACGTATCCGCGGTCCGTCCGAGGCCTGAGCTGATGACCTGGACGCATCGTTGTCAGTCGGTCCTTCTGACACTGAATGGACCAGCGAGCCGGTAAGACGTATGCCAACCCGTTTGCAAGTCGTATCGCTCGCTTTGCGCGTACATGGCGTCGCGGGCATCATTGGAATTCGAGGCAGTAAGTAGCCTATCCGATCTCTTTGGAAATGATCGTTTTTTCTGACCACTGTGGTTGTGAGAACAGCGCGTATCCTTGAGCCTTGGAGCTTCGCCCGCAAAGATGCCTCCCACATGTCCCGTTACGGAATGGTTGAGTGGGTCCGTCCCACGCCGCTCAATCGTCGAGCAGTCGATGGCGATCTAGGTCAGGCTGCCCTCGGTGACATCCATATGTTTTCCGACAAACCAGATCGCGCGTTCCACATGGATATGTGAACATTGAGCTCGAACCCCAAAATCGCTGACCGCCGCAACACAGTGCAGACTTTGTGACCCGCATGGTGCGATGTCGGTAGCCGCAGTTGCCCGGGACCCATGGCTGGCGTGGTGGCGCAGAGGACCATAGATGCAGGTGCGGAACCCGGGACGAGAGTGACCGGCGATACAGCACAGGTGCTTCTCTGAATGCCCGCCGACGTGTCCACGCGCTGGTCTGGGGCCATATCGGTATCACGCGATAAACTGCGTTCCCAACCAACGCCAGTTTTCTCTCTCCGGACGCACGCTGATCGCTGCAGGATTTTTTTGTCGTGATCACGCCCGCCTGCGCGACATATGGCTCTCGTCCTCAGCTGCCCCAGACGTGATGACCGTCCGAAACCCTTCTGTCAACCAACGGGAGCAGGCTCGGGCAAGGTAAGCGCCTGCGCACGGTTTCCACACAAGCAGGACGAAGATCACGGAGAAGCTTGGCGGGACGCGTGCCGTGAGCAAGTCTTCCGCTCCGGGCTTTCTTCCGCACTTACTGAGTTTGGCAAACGCGCAGCTTCCGGCTTTGCCAAATCGCTCTCGGAAACGCCGGTGCAGCACACATTCGCTTGCGTTTTAGGAACCCGTCGTCCCTCACTCGGCTCGTTCCTAGGTCCAGCAAGAATGCATTGATCGGGGTTCTGCGTGCGCTCTAGGCTGGCTCCACCTTTTTTTTTTCACTGTCACCCCTGCGGGCGTCGTTAGGACGACGGCGCTCGATCCACCCTCTCGCTGGGCGAAAACGACGCGCGCCGCTCGTCTAGCCATTCTTGTCAGGCGACACGAAGCATCTGCTCTAGCTCCACCAACGCTCTCAGATGACTTGCTGCCTTGCTTGTGTCCTTCTCTCTGGGAGCTATTCTAATGCGCCCGCGGAAAATTGCGATGGTCATGTTGCCATGCCTGTTTTCGAGCATATGCTCGGTGTGCATCTTCGAGGGTGGTTGGGCTCTATCCGGTGTGAGCTATCGATAACCGCGGAGGAAGAGGACACCAGACTGCTGCAGCCAGGTTTCCTTAAGCGTCTTCTCTCCACAGGTCTTTCGACGTTCTCGACCTTCCGGGGAGGCACTTTCCATTTCATGTTCCGCGCGTCACCCCTTCCGTGGGCTCTGCGCCATCCGAACTGTGTCTTTCCACCCCGGCTATTGGATGACAAGAACCTGTGCCTTGCTTCGCGCGAGGCACCATGCGATGCCTCCGCCTCTAGCCACCCATGTTCGGCTGCACGCCCGACGTGCGCATCGCCGGCTCCGTACGGTGTGTCCTTCGCCAGCGTGATCCAGCCCCCGGCGCCACTCTCATCCATATCCCAAGGCTCGGGCGGTCGGAGACGAGTATAAAACCCTCTGTTGTCGAGGGCCACAGCTCGTCGTGCGCTGCAGCTTCTCTACCTCCTCGAGGTACACCCCCAGCACACTCGCGGCTCTCCGCTCCCCCGTTCCCCGGACCTACTCGCCATGACTTTCCCCCGCGCATTCTTTGCTCTGACGTCCCTCGTCGCCGCCGTCCTCGGTGCGACGTACCAGCAGACCGACAGCCACCAGGGCAGCGGCTTCCTGAAGTCGTTCTCGCACCAGGCCATCGCCGACCCCACGCATGGCAGAGTGTAAACGTCTCCCGTCCTCTCCGCGCATCCGACCTCGAGACTGAGCGTGGGGGCTGGATTGGACAGGAACTACGTCGATCAAGGGACCGCGCTCGCCCAGAACCTCACCTTCTCCTCCGGGGACCACTTCGTCATCCGCGCGGACCACACGACGGTGCTCAACCCCAGCGGGCCCGGGCGCAACTCCGTGCGTCTGCAGAGCAACAAGCAGTACACGACCCACGTCACGGTGTGAGTAAGCGCGCGCGCGGGGGCGGCGATCCGCCCGAGGTTGGTCCCGTCGCAGAGTCGCTCACGATCCGCGGCACGCACGCAGGTGGAACATCCGTCACATGCCGCAGGGCTGCGCGTGAGTCTCGCACTGCGCGATGGCGTCGTCGACGACGGGAGTGCTGTCTGACAGAGAGCCGCCGTCCCCCCTCTGTAGCACCTGGCCCGCGCTGTGGGAGGTCGGCGCTGACTGGCCCAACCAAGGTCGGTTCGGTCCCGCGATCACACGCGAAGCTCGCGGAGGAGGGAACGTGTGACGCTCACGGCTCTTCCCCCCGCTCTCGGTCAGGTGAAATCGACGTGCTCGAGGGCGTCAACGACCAGAGCCCGAACCAGTCCACGCTGCACACTAACTCCGGTGAGTTGCCGCCCCTGCTCGCTGGCAGCACGCGCCGTGGTCTGGGCTCACGCACGGTGCGCCGCCAGGATGCACGATGCCTGCCTCCCGGGCGCAAACGGGGTGAGCGCGCGCTGTCAAAGAGAGGCCCGGTGGAATGGCTGGTGCTGATACGCCCGCGACAGGAATGCCGGATCGAACAACTGTGACGTTGCCGCGACGAACAACGCGGGCTGTGGCGTGCAGGCGAACAAGGCGAACAGCTATGGCCCGGGCTTCAACAACGCCGGCGGAGGCTGGTGAGCGCCGTGCGATCTGCACGCCCGCGACATGCACGGCGGGGGGGAGGCTGATCGTGTGCGTTCTGGCAGGTACGCAATGGAGCGCACGAACTCGTTCATCAAGGTCTGGTTCTGGTCCCGCAACGACGGCTCGGTGCCCAGCGACGTCCTGAACGGCGCGACGAGCATCAACACGGACAACTGGGTGAGCACCGAGAGAGCACCCCGACCGCGGTCTCCGCGGTGTGCGGGAGAGGGAGACGACCGCTAACGTCGGCCGCGTCGCAGGGCACCCCGTACGCGTTCTTCCCGAGCCAGTCGTGCAACCTGGCCTCGCACTTTGGCGCGCACAACATCATCATCAACCTCACGCTCTGTACGTCATCTCCTTCCACGGGTGCGCGTGGTCGACGTGCGTGACAAAGGCTGAGCCCCCCTTCCTTCCCTCTTAGGCGGTGACTGGGCTGGCAACGTCTTCGGCCAGGACGGATGCCCGGGCAACTGCGTCGGTGAGCATGCAATTAAAGCGGCTCGTGGCGCTCTACGTCCGCTGACCCCTGCTTTGCCCCCCCCCCTTCCCCCCTCGCCCTGATCTGCGCTGCTCAGACTACGTCAACAACAACCCGTCCGCGTTCACGAACGCCTTCTTCGACATTCAGTGGCTCAAGATCTACGGGTGAACGTTTGGACGACACCCCCTGCCGCGTCCGCTCTGTCCCTGCTGCCGGACAGCAGCACATGACCGCGCCCTGGTCCATCCCGGCGACCGAGTCGGTCGCCGCGCCCTTACGACACTCACGACGTCTTTTCCTTTTTCCTTCTGGTTCTCTTATGCTCGGTCCCCTGTAGCCGTTTCTGTTTGTACCATTATCGGGTCGTGCTGCGGTAGCAGCTGTATGATGTTAGTCCGGAGTGCAATGTGGAATAGTACGACCGTTGTTGCATCGAAGGATGCGAAAGAGGTCGAATCGAGCCAAACAGTTTTATTTCCTTTCTGCCTATATACGTCCTGCTTTGTGCGACGACGGGGCGGCGAGCAAAAGATCGTACCAATAGCGGGTAAGTATCTGCAAAAAGGGCCTGGCCGGGAATTGAACCCGGGACCTCCTCCAAATACAGTCCTGATCGGGCCCTAAGAAGGAATCATACTACTAGACCACCAGGCCGTATTTGGACTTATTTAACGGTTTGTACGATCCACAGAATGATAGTATTATCTCAAACCTGATTAGATCACAGCGTTCATTTCGGTGTCGGCTCTCCCTTTGACCGTCAGCCTCTCCACTGGTACTCGATGACATTGATCGTGACCTCTCAATTGTACACAGGCCCATTGTGCGGTCAGCCGTCATAGATTTTTCGTATCCGAAGAACCGTAACCTGAAGTACAGCCGACCACTGTAACGTAACCTCGATGACTCTGAGATCCCCCCCGAACACTGTGGCCTCGGATCCAGTGTCAATGCAGTTCTCTGCGTTCAAGGACTGCTTAGCGCGTCGTATCTTGGCAGACCCCGGAATCAGCGACCCATCCCGATCCGACACACAGAACGAGACAGATGCTCTGGACGACTTCGCCGCCTACTTGGCTTGCGAAACATGGCCCGCCCTTCCTCCGTCGCTGCGCGAGGCGACATACGAAACGCGAGACGCCGTGCCAGACATCGACGAGCTCGCTCTGGACAACGTTCCGGCCACGTTCGCCGACACCCTCGTGTCTTGCGGGCTCTCGGACGACGAGGAAAGCGCGGCGGCCTTCCTCCGGAGGACGCTACGGGACTTTGTCGTAGATGCGTGCGCGCCGCCGCCGGTGTGGTCCAGGACCCGGACGACGGAGTGCGAGATCTGCGAGCGCGAGGTCCCGCTCACGTACCACCACCTCATCCCGCGCGAGGTGCACAACAAGGCGCTCAGGAAGAAGTGGCACCCCGAGGCGATGCTGAACTCTGTCGCGTGGCTTTGTCGGTGCGTAGACGACGGGGGTGCGACAGCGCGGTGGGCCCGGACGCTCGGCTGACTGCTACACCGGGGCTGCATTCGCAGACCGTGCCATTCGGCTGTACATGGCGTCGCGACCAACGAGGTGCTGGCGAGGGAGTATTACACCATCGAGCTCCTCCTCGCGCGGGAGGACATCCAGAAATGGCGAAAGTATGCTTCGAAACAGCGATTCGGTGTCAGACGCGGATGACCGAGGACGAGGGACATAAGAGATGTCTCGGGTATGTGGATTGCCAGGGCTGCGCTTACAACTTATGGTGCTCATAGGCTCTGCAGGTAGCCTGTAGGTAGGGCATGTATGTGTCTGACACTGTCTCATCCGCATATAGACCTGAACTTGGTCGAGTCGTCCGTGAGTGCGTCACGCTCATGGGACGCGATCTTCTGCTTCTTCTGATCTTCTGAGTGATCATAGTACACGATGGCCCCTCACTTGATTCTCAGGTGGGTTTTGCAAGTCGGTCCCGATATTCCAAGGTGTTATGCGAACGGCCTCGAGGAACATAGTCACAGTACGTTAAGCATCATTGCCATCCGTGAAGGCCAGCCTAGCAGCACACCAAAGTGCTGATATACAGCCTCCCATCCACACCGGGGACCGGTGCCTAGGCTCGGAAGTCGAGTCATGGAACTGCGATCTTTGTTGAGATGCGCACGCAGCAATGCTTAATTTATACTCGCAACCAGTTGGTAGACTCTTGGAAGCGCGGCGACCATATCAGACCTACAAATACCTGGCGGGACCGACATCAGTCTGTCAGCTGACGAATGCCGCTCTCTTCTTCATAAAGAGACCCACCACCGGACAGAAAGGCGTGGCGACCCACAGTCATGCTACTCCGCACTGACCTCCTCCGCTCTCTATCTCTCGTTGTTTGTGTGGTCTCGACGAACGCCCTGGTCACGTCCCTGACCATGCGCTCGCGCCAGACCGACGAGTGCACCGGCGCCAGCGTCCCATGCACCGGGCTGGGCGTCCAGTGCAGCGAGACGTGCATCTGCATCGACCCCTTCGACGACGGACACGGGGTAAGCCCCTCGCGCGGACGCACCCCCCCCCCCAAAATCATCACGCTCGTGCGCGTCGTATTCACCGCGCTTTTTTTTTTTTTTTTTTTGCATGTTCATGTAGGAATGCGTGCCGAACGCGTGCGTCGGCGTGCGCTGCACGACGGACGCGGATTGCTGCTCCACGCCGCTGCCGTTCGTCTGTCTCCAGCCGCCGGTCGGGATCACGGGCGGAGGGGTGAGTTGTACGCCGGCTGGGCGTCGGCAAGTTTGCGATGGTGGCTTGGTGGCTGACGGTCGGGATCGCTTGGTTTGCAGCTGTGCGCGCCGACGCTTCCGCCGGGGGAGGCATGATGAGCGTCCAGTGCGGTCCTCTGAGATCTCGTATCAGAGCTCGGGCGGAGCGAACGGAACGATGCGGTCGTGCGGTGTTGTACGAGCCATGTCTGCTTGAGCCGGTGTTGCGGCAGTACGTACTTTGTGGAGAAATAGTCAGCAATAAAAACACAAACTTATCTGCAGAAAGTACAACGCGTACATGTGGCAGACCCTTGCCAACCCCGATGAATAGTCTACGAGTACATAAGCAGACAACATGGACTCACTCTGCAGCCTGGACGTATCTCCGGAGTCGGCTTCATCGACAGGTTTTTTTTCCTCGAGTTGGTGGAAGAAAACATCGTTTCCTCGGAGAGATGGGCCGCCGATGCTCGCATAAGGCGCTGTAAGCACCCACTTCATGATGGAATCGTCCACTGCCAGATCATGTGGTAGGGGACTCCTTCGTACAGCCGTTGGGTAATGTTGACGTGTCCGAGTCTGGTGGTTCGGCTCAGTACTTATACAGTACGTGACTGCTACAGAATACGGTACTACCTGAAAGTACTAGTACTCGCTCGTGCATTATACTGACGCGCGTCTATCATGTCGAGGCCGGTGATCCTGAGCTTTCTAACTTGAGTATGTACTACCTAGCGGAATTCATGGGACATCGATTCGTGCCGCGAAGGTACGCCAGTATCGTCTCAACAATCTGAAGCGGTGTCATGTGGCGAAAACCGTCGTTTTGATCCCCCTCCTATTGCAACTCGCCCTGGCACTGTTTCTCGTCGGCCTCCTTGTCCAGCTCTGGAACCTCCATCACGTCGTCGCTGTATTCGTGTCGATACTCGCGGCGCTGCTAGGAATGTTTACAGCCGTGGCTACGTGTCTCCCGCTATATGATAAGACTTGTGCATATCTCACATCCTTGGTGCGGTCGATCTACACCATCTGGCAACCACGGTCGCTCGTCCGTGGTATGGGCAAGAGCGTGCTGTGATCGCTCGCGCCAACGAGGCCTTGGAAACCCAGATTCTCGTCGAAGCGTACAACACGACCTTGAGCCCGGATGCGATCTCTACCGCCACTGTCTGTCTCTTCGCCTCCTATCCGCGTCGAGATATCTTCCCCTATTTCCAACTCCTTCGCAGCTGTGTTCTGGAACGGTTCGGTTCTGACAGGGCGGATATTTTTCTCCAAAATAACAACCACATGCTTCTGTGGACTTTGCTCCTCATGCAAAGCCTCCGTTTACCTGACTCTCTGTAGATCTCAGAAGAAGACATCGACGGACTAGCTACATACCTGTACAGGAGCTGTCTGCTGCCGGGTGACGCAGGCGGTGCCCTTTCAAGGTGAGCGATCACATCGTTGCATGCGGTACTCTCCAAGACCAGCGTATTCTGGCGCATGAGCTCCCGGACGTTACATGCCCGACACACGCTCGAAAGGAACTGCGAGTTATGAAGTGGCGAATGAAGTACTGCGTGTAACACCCGATGGTTATGATTCAAGATGGTTGACTGTGATCGTTTTCAAAAGCGACGTACCAGACATGCCGCGACTTTCGTACCTGCAGCAAACGTCTTCTAGAAGACAGACAGCCGCCGGACACCTCCTGTCCCGAGGAACATACCCATACCGTTTATCTCGCCATTATCGAACACTTCCTGGAAAATGTGCAAGCAACATTCGACCAGCCCAAGTCCTCACGCTCGCAGACCAGGGACAACATCATCCGCTCTTACGTTGCGGACGTTCTCGTCGACTTTACCGGTACATGTCTGACAAGATCAGGTCTGTGGCATATCGCCTACTTTCAGCGGTGCCTCCTCTGAGCTCTAAGAGCGATTTGTGGCCCTAGGATCATGTGCTGCATCCCCCAAACCCTTATCCAGAGCCTTCTATGCTTGACACACCTTCTCAGCGACAGGTGCACCTCAGGAACTCCGATTGCGGGGGGGCGCGCTGTGCAACATGGTGCGCGAGCTAGAAAGACGGATCGTTGTCTCGCGTCCACCCAGGCTACCGACTCCGAACAGCTAGCTCCTCAATAATGGCCGGCGGTACAAGTTCATCTTCGCAACACTCTCCCTCTATTCCTCCTGATCGACGGGCGCGCACGCACGCACGCCGACCATATCGCCATTGCACTCCCGCCTCTTGCGATCATATGTTTCTCCGTCGCGCTTGCAGGGTCTCGACTCCCCATTTGTTTGTGTTCTATATTCGAACCTCTGGCCGCCAGCTCCAACATTTGTCCTTCATGCCCGTCGGTGACCCCCGACTGCCTGAGTACGTGTCTTGTGCTCTAGTTTCTTTCAGCTTTGTGACGTCACGCCTGTGTCCCACCAGTCCGCACACGTACGTTCGCGCGCTCTCGGTAGCGTTCAAATCCTCGAATACGGTTCGCTGTACATACACGGTTTTCACCCTTTCTCTTACCACTGCTACCTTGTCCTCCTTGGCTCGTCGGAAAATATGGTCCCCGCTGTTGGTAGCGTCGTTTTCCGTCCCGCGTTGTCTGTCTGATCGCAGCTGGTGCTAACAGCTTCTCCTTTCTGTGCTCTCGTTTTCGATCGGTGCACACCATCGCGTAGGTCTGTGGCTGAGCTACGTTCAATATGATGGCAAAAGTGTACAGGGTCTTCAACAATACTATCTACGACTGTGAGGCAGCACAACGTCAATACTACTACACGTCGAGCAGGCCGAGAGATATCATCGATCATCGTATGTCATGATCCCGTCCGTTAGGGGGGGAAGGGGTTACTACCTCAAGATAAGCGGTCAATGACTACATAACAAAATTGTCCAGTTCTCGCTTGATTTCCCCGAGTCGGGCCAGCCTACCCTTCAGCCGCGCTCGCTCGAGTGCAATCTCCGGGTCTTCGGCAAGAAGCCCCTGCAGGCGTTTTGCTGCGTCCGCAGCGTCGAGCTTAAGCGAGGCGAGAAGATGGTCTTGGAGACCGTCTACGAAGTGCAGGAGGAGGTTGAGCTTGATGGCCTCAGGAACGTCGTCGGCGACGCGCTGCAGTCGTCGTATCATATGAGGATGACAGCAGGAGACGAGTCCGAGAGAGAGGGGGGAGGAGAGAGGGGGGAGCGAACCTTGTGGGTGACGTGGAAGTAGCTCCGGACGTCCGCCATGACGAG
The DNA here is from genome assembly GCA_022606055.1 of Trametes gibbosa. Lineage (NCBI taxonomy): Eukaryota > Fungi > Basidiomycota > Agaricomycetes > Polyporales > Polyporaceae > Trametes > Trametes gibbosa. Next base: position 35,832 of record JABYQJ010000043.1, on the reverse strand, counting down.
GATCTCGTCCTCAAATGCGTCGCGGCGGAACAGGCGATGGAAGTCGGAGGTTTCTACATTGGTTAGGCCGAGATTCCTGAGCGCGGTGAGCGCCTGGCCTTCATATTCTGCAAGGAAACGTAGGAGCGCTGTTCAGAATATGTTCAGGGTGGTGTACAATAGCATACCCCGCCTCTGCCAATCATTCAGCCCTTGAGCGTAGCCCCCCTTTGAGGATCTTATCGATTTGTAGTGCGAGAGCCATGCATCACGCATACGCTCCAAATACGGATAATTTTGAGTGCCATATGGCGCTTTCTCGCGCTCCAGAACGTTCTTGACGATCTCCCGAGCTGTGGAGATACGGCTCTCCAGCTGAGCACCGAGGACGGACCTACTCGCATGCCGTGATGATGGTGCACACATTAGACCCTTGAAAGACGAACAAAGAGCATTGAACAGACCCCATAAACACCTCCAGAGGGGGGAAACGGCCGAAATGGGTTGCCACCTCCGTTCGCATCGCCAATTCCAGAGCCTTGGCAACGTGCTCGAAGCACTCAGACTCTGCTGCGGGCCAATGTTCCATGAAACGCTGAATCAAACGCTTCTTCGCCTCGTATGGAACGTTGTGAGGGAGCTCCCATCCAGTCGCCCTGCACAAGGATTGTCGTAAGTATCCAACCGAGCGGGGAGGTCTGTCCCGGCGAGCTCACTCGTCGATGATCCGCGTTACGTCTCGCAGAGTGATGGGCTCCGTCGGGTGTCGGGTGAAGTCCTCGTAGCGGTCGACGCCGAACTTGTCCGTGTCGTCCTCGACTGGAATTGCGACCAGCTGCGGAGTCTCGCCGGCGATGAGGGAGGGCCGGAAGTCGGGGGCGGAGTGGCGGATGGTGCGCTCGAACAGCGCGAAGCGCCGCCGGCACTCGCGCACGAACGCCTTGTCCTCGCACTCTCCGTAGACGACTCTGCGGAAACTGTCGCAGAACCTCACCACGCAATGGATGACCTCTGCGGCCACATCCGCGCCGAGCAGTTGCGGAAGCGCTGCCAGCCTCTTGCTACACGTGGTGATCTGCTCTGTGACGGCTTCGCGCATCGCAGGGACTCTGAAAGAGTCGGGACGCAGCGATGAGTCTCGGAAGATACTTGGAGCTGTGATCTGGTACATACGCAGCCTGTGTGACGCCCATGAGGAGGTGACTGATGTCGCGAACGAGATTAGGGACGCCTAGCCGGCGATTGCTCCGCAAGTCCTTCCACGGCGCAGTGGCACAGAAGAACTCCCGCTCGTTCCCCTGGGCCTTCGCCCGAGACAGTCCATTTTGCCGCTCTTGATCATTGGGCAAGCGGACGCAGTAGTATCCCTTCTGGAGCTGGTGGCTGGACGCCTCTCCGTCGAAGAGCGCCCGCAATTCTTCGCGCTTGCCGGTGTCGCCTGTGGTCAGACGGTCCGGCTTCGTGAGGACGCCTGTGATATTGCGAATCAAGTCTGATTACAGGGCAGGAGGATAATGCAAAGTCAAGCTTACCGATTGTGCGCTGCTTCTCACTGTCCGCCTCCCGTGCAAGCATGAAGGCCCTGGGGTTGTCGAGATCATCTATAGATACGATCGTAGCCTTATGGCGCGAGGAAAGGTTCGATACAATGGGTTACCATACCTTCAGCTGGGACGCTGACCAGAATGATGGTCGCCGCGCGCGCGATGTAGTTCTGTGTCATCTTTTCGACGAGCGGAACGAGGGTAGGGTCGTCTTCCGCATTCTGGATAAGGCCTGGGGATCTGATGAGGCTCGTGTTCTACGAGCACAAATCGGTCGCACGTACCTGGAAGATCTACGAATGACAGGTCGGCGCCGTTGGGGTCGTGGATATCTACGACTACGACGCTCTTCGTGAATCTCAGCACTCTGGGGTCGTTCCTGGAGTCCGTGAGGCCCTTCAACTCCTCCCGGCTTTTGCTAGTGAAAGCCTCCGGCAAAATGTGCGGACATAACACCGCCGCCTGCGCACGCCTGATCCAGATCTCGACTTCTGCTGGAGTGGCGAGAGGCGGACTGAATGACATCTCGGTGAAACTGTCATCCAGCTCGTCAATGACATGCAGCGAGATACTGCAAGACCAAGCCGACTCCGACGACCAGATGGTACATTCCATCGGGCACCTGGAAGATAGATGATGAATGGGCGGCCATTTTACCGTAGCAGTAAAGGCATCACCTGGTGCAAGTCCCGCTGTCTCTCGGAACATTGATCTAGAGGGCATGAGAAACACTGGAACCGCTGAAGGATATCTTCCGCTTACCCCAGTGATAGCCTCAACGAGGGAGCTTTTCCCAGCTACATGAATTCCAGATGAAACCCAATAACCTGCATGTTTTATGGCATCGTACTTACTGGACTGGGCACCGATGACAGCAATGCGAGGGGCCTCTTCAATGAGGTTATTAGCGCTGAATATGTACATGAGTGTATCTCTGTTATCGATAGGCTGTCTGTGAGCAGATGTACGTACCCCAGCTTGGCGAGGGCCCGAGATAAACGGAGGAGCTCGCGCCGTCTCCGCACGTATGCACTGTGGGCAAGGCCGGCGTCGTTCTCGCCGCTCGTGTCATCCTTGTCTGAGGATTCTTTTGATGTGCCATACTGATTCGTTGTACCATTCTGTGAAGTGTGATCCTGTTTATGATGTCCAGGCATCACAACAGCTTTGAGCGACATTAGAACAACTCGGCCACACGTCAACGTACCTCATCCTGAGAATATTTTGTTCTTTTACTAGAGGTCGATAGTAAGACAGCCTGATGAACCTAGAAGGTGGCTTCCAAACTCACCCAAACCAACGTCCCACTCGGTCAGACATGGTGGAGCATGAGATGGGGCGGGGGTTCTTTGCTTAGAAGCGGACCTTTTAAGCGACGATTTGGGGCGTCATGCAGACTGCTGCCCTGCAGCTCGAAGAAGAAGGGCCATATCTTGAGAAGTTGATCGATGGAGAGCTACAGCGTGGATCGCTGCGGCAGTCGAAGACATAGGGCACTTCCATATACCATGGCCATCCATTCCTGGACAATGATAAGTAGTATTCTCGCCGTGAAGTCCCTCGCGAGCACTGAGTGACAAACTTACACAGCTGCGGTAGCCACGTTGAGGACTTCTGCGCCGCACACCTGACATTCCCTCGGAAGCGTTTTATATCTTTCCTTTACCCGACTCTAGCACACATGAGAGCGTCACCCGGCCCATGGTAGTGAATTAGGTAACCTTGTTCTCGGAATCTGGAGGATTAGGAATATGTTCATACACGCTGAGGCCTGAGGTACGGATAAGTGATGAGTCCGGCTTTTGAGCTCGAGGATGTGTGCCAGTGGGCTGGTGGGGAAGTCAGTCTGACCCGTGGGATGTTCCCCGTGACTGTCACACGTTCGCCGACATGCTCGTCTTTGAATGTTTGCTTAGATTCATGCTTCTACCTGATTCAGCCAATGACTCTGCATTTGCTGCCCGCAGCAATACGGTCCCTATGACACGCAACGCGCCGCCACCGCCCACGCAGTTGGGAATGTGAGGGTAACGCACAAAGTGGAAGCACTTCTCAGCCTTCGGTGAGCTCCCATTCAAGTCTCATATGACTTGTGAGCGTGTCAAACTGACGAAACGCAGAAGCACACGCTCGCGGATGCATTGCGAGGGTTTTGTTCATGAAACCCTACTTATAGACCACGCCCACGCAATGAGCCCTACACAAACTACACACTCATGCCCGCTCTCTCAGCACCCGCTAAGATCCTAGTGACGGGCGCTAATGGCTACGTTGGTTGCTGGCTCGTCCACGCACTCCTAGATAGAGGCTATTCCGTTCGGGGTGCAGTCCGCACAGACGAGAAGGCACACACCCTCACAGCGCTCATGGCTAAGAAACATCCTGCCGTCGTAGGCACCTTTGATTGCATCGTCGTTCCGAACATATCCGCGGTCAGCATCTCATCGTCGTGGGTCAGTAGTTACTCTACGATACTTATACTTCGATTCATCTCTAGGAGGGCGCCTTGGACGACTGTCTGGGAGATATAGATGGCATCATACATACGGCTACCCCGGTGACGTTCGCATTGGACGATCCGGAGGCCTATATACGACCTGCTCTAAATGGTACCATGGGCGTTCTTCGGAGCGCTGCTACAAAGTGAGTGATGAGTAGATCGTAGGATATATCCGGCGCTCGGGACACGACCAACTTACATTTCTGCAGAGACATCAAGAGAGTTATCATCACCTCGTCCATAGGGGCCGTCGCTGAAAGCGTCCTCGTGGATTGCGAGTCACGCGTGTACACTGAGGAAGACTGGAATGATCACGCTGTCGAAACGGTGAAGCGGATCGGGGAAAAGGCATCGGGGATTGTGAAGTATGACGCCAGTAAGGTGTTGGCGGAACAAGGTGAGTCCCCAGTGCTCCATAATTGTGTCACTGTATGGAAGTCTACTACAGCAGCATGGAAGTTCTACGAAGATGGGATACACACACTCCCATTTGATATAAGCGTAGTCGCTCCAGGATGGATTCTCGGGGTGTGGCGTCTGCGTTGCTCAATCCCCCAGGGCAGCACTGATCACTGATAAACTCTACGAACCTGCAGCCACTTCCTGACGAGCCCGCATCCCCGGCAGACTTCACTACCCCAAGCTCGAGACTAGAATGGACACAGCTCTTCGCAGATCCACCTCCAGAGAACCCAACTCCAGCCATCTTTAATTATGTAGATATCCGTGATGTCACGGAGATGCACATGCGCGCTCTGGAGCTGCCCCGGGCAGGCGGAGAGCGCTTCCTATCGAGCTCTGGCACGTCGTAATCCTTGTACGTCGATCCGTCCAACAGCGCTGACTTCGATTTCTCACAGTGGTGTGCACCTGGCAAGACTGGTGTAAGGCGTATCTCCTTCGTCTATGAACCTATCGCTCATTTACTCGCGGTCCTAGTCAATATCGCACATGAGCTCAAATTGCTCTCCGGGCTCGAGAGACTTCATCCGGCGGCAATTGAAGACAAGAGCAAGTTGCCGCCTCACCCGATCTTTTCGCATGAGAAAGCGGAACAGCTACTCGGCATCACGTTCAAGACCGTTCCGGAGACATTGAGAGATCTCGTCGAAGATTTCCGCGGGAGGGGGTGGCTGAAGCACCTTGAATGAATTCGCAAAGCTTGTGAAGTCATGGAAGTAAGCGACTCTCGGCATTCAACGTGTCTTCTGGATGCTCAATGTGATCATTCTCTCTAGGCAGATTGTGTCCAGGCGCGCGCTGTATTCCGGCAGTTCGCGATAGCTATGCTTGATGATATTGAAGTGTATTCACAGAATTCGTGTACACCACACGTCCTCTGCGCTACCGGAGGCAGGCAACAATGACACAGTCGGTCCCTATCGCTACAGGTTGCGTTCAGCTAGCTGCTGGTATCTACTTGCCAGTCTACAGTCGACCGCGAGGGCAACAAGTCACGAACGTCTTTGTAGGTGACTCTCCATCAGACAGGCATGCGCTTTGTCCTCGATACGAGTTAAAATCAGCACTATCAATACTGCACCTTGTCTCGCGTCTTCGACTCTGCATGTGACTGCCCTACCCATCCGATACCAGCCGATACTACGTTCGTTAGACATCTCTTCTGTCCTCACAACAACCGCAGATAGTTGAGATTTACTGGGCTGTACAAATTCTGGTCAAACAGGGCTTCGTCGTGTCGGGGCCGGTGCACTCTACAGCAGAGGCTCTCTAGATTGGACTCCGTGGACCATCTCCCCCAGCCGCGATGTTCAATGCCACATAAACGCATCAATTATGAAACATCCCTTTCGAAGAGTCACAAAAGGGACCTCTCATCAGACCCGGAGGTATTCCAATCAAGCACCCGCGCAGTGTTTGGTTCAACTCGCGCGACTCGTAAGTACTGGTGCAGAGGCTTGAAGTACTAATAGTCTACGTACAGCCTGTCACATACCGCGTGAGGAGCGCCACCCTGTGTCTCATTGTCCCTGCCACGGAAGGATGCGGCAGCTTGAGTGAGGCAGTCACCGTACGAGTATTTTCAATTGTTGCCTCGACTCTGACTGAGTATACACAGGACAGGTCAGGTACTGCTGACCGACTCAAGTCGACGAGTGCGTGTCTCAGCTCACACGGTAACCATATCTTTCCGACAAGGGTCATCTTCTTCCATTGCTGGAGACTCGGCCCTCAACGGATACACGACTGTCGCAGCGCAATCTGAACACGGCACTGCCCTGTTTGACGTCCCACTTAGTACTTATGTGGCGCACCACCCGTCAACCGGACCCCACACTACGACATGCCTGCTCTCGCACCACCTGCAAAGATCCTGATTACGGGGGCTAATGGCTTCGTTGGCTGTTGGCTCACTCGCGCACTCCTTGAGAAGGGCTATCACGTCCGGGGTGTGGTTCGCACAGAGGAGAAGGCACATGTCCTCACCCAACTCATAGGAAAGAAGCATCCTTCTGTCATTAGCAAGTTCGACTGTGTTGTCATCCCAAACATAGCCGCGGTAAGCTTTCTGTGACTTGGATATTGCAAGGTGCGGGTACGAAAAGTCATTTACGTCCTTGACTTGCAGGAATCCGCTTTCGATGATCATCTCGATGGCATAGATGGTATCATCCACACGGCCACGCCAGTGACGATTTTTATGGAAGACCCGGAAGCCTACATCCGACCTGCTGTCGATGGTACTTTGGGAATCTTACGCAGCGCTGCTAAGAAGTAAGTGATGACTCGATCAGATCGTTTGTACATTCATGTATTAAGTGATGCGCACTTTCGCAGAAACGTGAAAAGGGTCATCATCACGTCGTCCATAGGAGCTGTCGCAAGTACGGTTCTCGCTGGCGGCGAGACACGCATATGCTCTGAGGAGGATTGGAACGAGGACGCTGTCGAAACGGTCAGGAGCATGGGGGCAAAGGCATCGGGATATCTCAAGTATTTCGCTAGTAAAGCATTGGCTGAACAAGGTGAGCATCCGAGGCCCTACATGCGTCATACGGTGTTGAATGCCACTATAGCGGCATGGAAGTTCTACAACGATGAGAGAGAGACACTCCCGTTCGATATGAGCGTTATCATCCCAGGATGGATCCTTGGAGTATGTTATCGGATTCGCATTCATCACGATGCGACACTAACTGGATGTGCGGCTGCGTAGCCGCTTCCTGACGAGCCATCATCTCCTTCGGCATTTGTTACTACAACCTCAATAGTTGAATGGTTCCAGCTGTTCGCGGAGCCGTCTCCTGGGGCACCTGAACCGCCCATCTTTACCTACGTGGACGCCCGCGATGTCACGGAAATGCACGTACGCGTACTCGAGCGGCCTGAGGCAGGAGGAGAGCGCTTCCTTTCGACCTCTCGTACGTCACAGTCTCGACATAACCTTGATGCGAGTGCTGACGGAGCGCAATAATGTTCTTCCATAGTGGTGTGCACCTGGCAGGACTGGTGTAAGTCATGCAGTGCTCTCGTAGTATCTCAAATTCGCCGACTCACCGCCTCGAGCTCTTAGTCAACATCGCACATGAGCTGAAACTGCTCCCGGGACTTGAGAGGCTTCACCCGGCGGCAGTTGAAGACAAGAGCGAGTTACCGCCACATCCGATCTTCTCGCATGAGAAGGCGGAACGGCTCCTTGGAATCACATTCAAAACCATCCCGGAGACGCTGAAGGATATCGTCGAAGACTTCCGTGGGCGGGGGTGGTTGAAGCATCTTGAAGCGTAATCAATGAGTTCTCGAAGCGCTTCCTTCGATGTCGTATAGGGGTAAGTCGTTCATAGCACGCAACACGCCTTCTCAGAGACTGATCGCCGTCTTCTCTTCCACGCAATCGACCCTTCATGCTGCCCAGTCTGTCTCTTAACATGTATAACTACTAGCACTGCTAACACGACGCGCAATTGACCTGGGTTCTGGCCCCCAACAGGGTAGGAACAGGGATCAGAACTGGTTTGCTGGTTCCGGGCGAGAGACAAGCTTGGAGCCTCGACTATAAAACACAAAGCGCTATACTAAGCCGCTTTGTGATCCATCTAGTAACCTACACCCTGTGAAACGGGAAATGGCGCAGACGAGGTTCAGTAATCGCGTCCGTAACCCATTTCGTCATTCGACTTGGAGCTCTCTCATAGCGCTGTGTGTTGAGCTCAGAATCCGCCACGAATTCCTGAAAAGGTCAGCCAAGGTACCCCGTTCGATATGAAGGTTCACATACTGGGCCCTCCGCCTATTCCTGGTCTTTCACACTCCGAGGTCGTGGATGTTGGCTAGGCTAGCCACAACATGCGGGGCCCTCGTTCTTTTTGTCTAGCTTTCTTTCCGATACCTTTGGTTTCACCTTATAGAACCCCAGACACGATTCGATCGATTTGCAAAGGTCACTCGTGGTGTGAGGATACCAGAAGACAAGTACACTGCTAAGTACCTTTCCCTTGATCTATTCGCGATCCCCTTACTCACCTGAGACCATGCCAGTTACATAACTCGCCGTCTGCAACGGTCCTCGTAACAGGCGCTAACGGCAACATCGGCCATTGGGTTGTGCATACGCTACTTGAGCGCGGATACTCTCTCCAGGGAGCGGTACGCACGGAAGAAAAGGCCCGCGCGCTCTCCCACTTTGTTGACGAAACGCTTCCTGAGACAGCGGATCGCTTCCGTACGATCATCGTCCAAGATATCACAGCGGTGAGAGCGTTGGACGCACTCTTGAAACGATCATGCTTAGAGCTCTTGTAGTTTGCTGGACCGGCGCATTCGACGAGGCAGTCGTGGACGTTGAGGGAATCATTAATATCGCTTCACTCCTCGTACGCGGCATGGAGATTGTACATTCGCCGCAAAGATGCATCCGACCTGCCGTGGAGGGGACTTTGAACACCCTCCGAAGCGCATTCGGTAAGCTGACACTCCCTTGACCGCCCACATGCTGTGCTCGCAGATGCTGACAAGGTTAAACGCATCTTTTGGATGACCTTCCGCCAAATTGCGGAGACGGCCACGGCGTGGGTGTGGATTACAGCCCGCGCGAATGGGTTCCTTTAAAGGTCTCAGAAGAAAGCGGTTGCTCCGCATTCGCCGTAGGACACATCCGCTTCAAGAGCCTTCCAAAGACATACATTCGCGATCAGCAGCGTGCCCCGTAGAGATTACATACAATATGCTGTCACAACCCTCTACGAACTCAATAAGCGACCACAAATATTAGGTGTTCCGTACAACACGATACAACAGCGTACACCCAGGTGCTTCAGGCCTATCAGTGTGCAGTAGACATGTGCGCCGCATCGGACACAGGCAGAGGCGGAACAGTCGAGGCGGAGTTGCCCCCTTCGCCCGCGATGGCCCGGGCAGCAGGCGTGGTCTGGCGTTTGCGGCGGTAATGCATAACGAGTTCCGAAGACTGGCGCCACACGAATTGGCGCACGGTGGCAAGGGTGGCGTCTAGTGGGAGGACGACGTCGTTGCACAGGATCTCGTACTGGTCCTCCGCACGCGAGCGGGGTGACGCATGGTCTCCGCGCGTCCGGGATGACATAGAGCGTGCGTCAAACGAGGAACGAGGGGTTGCCGCTGCAGACACGGATGGACTGATGGGATTTCCGGGGGAGTGCGTCCCTGCAGCAAGTCGATCGAGCTTGTCCTGGACCTGCATGGAACACATTACATGGGTTTGTGATGAAAGATGGGGGAACATACGTGGTTCGTGAGCTTGCGCACTCGGAGGAACCGACTGGCGGTGAGTTTCGACTGAGCACTGCACATTAAACACGTCAGTGGGGCGCAATGTCAAACAGTCGGCTACGTACGTATTGAGGAGCTCCGGGAGTTGCTCCCCATCCGGCTCATTGTACGGCAGCAGTACGAAGCTGATTTTCGTGATCGGGATCGTAGGCACCTTATTCTGTAACAGACACTCGAGCAACCACATCGGCATGACTTCCTCCAGTAGCCGAGCATCCGTCCCGGTAGATGAGATACTTCCACGATAGAGCGTAACCCAGCCCGAGGGTGCCTCTTCAGATATATTGATAGACGTCTGGGGCGGAAGAGGCAATGCAGGAGCTTCGCTCGAAGGAGGAGGAGTGATTGGTCCAGAGAGCAGTGACTTTGCCGGAGTCTTAATGTCAGGTGTTGTGATAGACTCCTACGATCTGAGGTCAGCATAAATGCGCAAAACGTTGCATTGCGTTCAGTACTTACTGCGGAAGCTGTCCCGCCAGAAATCGAGGTGAGAGTTCCGCCTGCAGTCACCACACCTGAACCCTCACTTGCCGCACGCTTCGAACTCTTCCCAAACGCCTTGAGACGGCCCATGATACTCCCCATAGTGGGCGTACTAGGCGACGGCATCGCGCTTGAATCTGGCACCAGCGGAACCTTGGATCCCCACCCTGAGAACTCATCTGGGGTCGGTGCGCCACCTGACGTGGACACAGAGCCGCGCCTGGTCCGTATGGAGAAATAGTCGTTGCCCGCAGGCGGAAACGATGAGGGGGGCGTCGTGACGGTCTCTGCTCTTTGTGTGTTGGTGCTTCCACGTGGCATGGGTGTCGCATCGGCGGTGCTGGGTGACTGTGGAATTGGTGAGAGAGCCGAGTCGCGTATATTCCCGTGCAAAGGAATCATAGGTGTCATGAGTGGGGAAGAACGAATACCGGGGGATATGGACGGGGATACGGCAGGTAGCATGTTCGCAGCGAGTATGATCGTACCGCTCCTTGGTGTGCTCGAGGAGGTACTCCGAGCAGACACATCTGAGGAGGTGCGGCTGCGCCCTGTGTTCGTCGGGGACCCTATGTCAATATGTGTCGGGCCCGTCCCTCGCTGTAGCCTGTGCTGTTGCGAGTCGTGCGAGGCATGCTCTCGCGTACGACGGGAAGCTTGTCGCTGCTCCTCTCGTACGAAGCCTTGGAATAGATTCCGTAGGACCCATTTGCCAATGTTTACTATGTGTTGTCAGAAAACGTATCGCAGGGTGATAAGCTAGACTTACATCGTGCCTCCTCGCTGAACTGACGTTCAGGTCCATACCCAGCCTCATCCGCGTATATCTCCGACTCGAAACATTTGTCGTTCAAGTGCACCGTGAGGACCCCAGTCTTCGTGTCCAATGACGACCACGACGCGACAACGGCCTCACCCTCGATACGTTCCCGGACAGTCTCCAGTGCTTCTCGTGGACTCCTCTGCCGTTCGTTGCCGCTCTCGCTACCTCCCGCAAAACTTGCATCGCTGCCGTTGAAACTCGCAGCAGCGATGTCCTCGCTCGAGAAACGACCCAAACAGGCGCCTCGCACGATATTCCACACTGCGACCTCACCAGCGGTGTCGACCGTGAGCGCGTGGATGCGGTCGTTCAGCATGACACAGCGCACTAGGCCGTGGTCGCCGTTGATGACTTCGTCGGGGTCCTGCTCTAGCGGCACTGCGTCCGCTGCGACTTCACGCTCGTCGAATGCCGCGCGCGGCCTCGCATACGCATGCAGCGTCTGAATCTCCTCACCGAAACGCGTGCGGGAGTGGATCGTCTCGCTACGCATCGGGCTTGGGCTACGCAACGCGACCTGGGCGGAAGCGGGTTGTACCAGTCCAGAAGGAAGCGGCGAGCGTGCCATGCGGGGCACGCTCAGCACGGAAGCCGCGGAATAGAGAGTGGCAATCTCCGGGTCTGGACCACGCATCGAGCGAGCACTGATTCCAAATCCGGAATCGTTCGGCGAAGTCAGTCGCACCAGACTGTCGAAAGGGATGCCGTACCATGTCTCCTCACCTTCGCGCTCGGGGTCGAGGTCGAGATCGAGAGTGGGGAGCCCGGTGCCACTTGCAGACGCGGTGGAGGGAGTCAATGAAGCGCGATGTGACTTGGATAGTTGTGGGCTGCTGCTCCTGGAGTTCTCGTACGTCATCGGGGGCGAGCCCACAGGAGATTTTGCACGCGAACTAGGGAAGTCAAACGAATTACGCTTCGGCGAGCAAGAAGTGTAATAGTCGCGCCCGCCATCCAAAGGCGGCGGCGAGTACACCGGGCTGTCCATGGCGCCCTCTGGACTGAGAGCCGCAGCTCGGACAGCCCTCCTGGCCGGAAGTCGCCAGCGCTTCACACTCGAACTACCAGACGCAGTCCAGAGCAGGTTATCATCCATGACAACGAGTTTGTTGACACCCTCGGCACCAGATGAGCCAGTCCGATCTCCACCCGAATCCTGACAGACCACAATGCACTCTCCTTCTGAGACGTCTGCACAGCCTTCAACATCTACCTTGCACACCAATCCAGAACGATCCCCAGAGTAAAAGACCTCGAGAGCAGGATGAGACGACGAGAGCGACCAGACAGAATCAGTATGATGTGTGAATGTGTGCAAGCATCGCTGAGATGACAGTGACCAGAGCTTGATGGAGGCTACAGATATGTCAGCACTGTATCGAAGAGATACAAACCTCGCGTACCATCGGCAGAGCCCGTAAGCAACTACAAAGAGGTCAATGACACATCGCTGAACATATAGCGAGCAACCCACGTATTTCCCATCGTCCGATATAAGAATCGCACGGATGTTGTCGGTGTGTCCAACAAGCTTAGCTATTCGTTTGCCAGACCTTGGGTCCCACATCCGGATGACACGCTCTGGAGAGCCCGAGGCTATCACTGAGCCGTATGGATCTGTGGTCAATGCATATATGGACGCCTTCGGGCCCGCAGCTTCTGGCGGATGTAAAGTAATCAGCGGGTCGGCCTTGGCAGATGCTGTAGCCAGGTCCCAGAGCTTGATAGTGCGGTCAAATGACCCAGATGCGAACCACTGTTGCTCACGGCTATACAATGTAAGCCAGACGAGAGTATGTTGCGTCTCGGACTCACCAGTAGGTTAAACAGCGGACGTAGTCCGTATGTGCGCCTACAACAGTAGGTTCATGGAGGGGTGCATTTTGGCCATGAGAATGTGGCGACCAAGCTTTGATAGTTCCGTCCGAGGAAGCTGATACAACTGCAGAGGGGTCATTAGATACCGTCGGGTACGTACGTCCGTAAGAACGAGCAAAATGGAGCCCACTGGTTTGATTATAGTTGCACAATAGGATATCATTGACCCAGTCCGAGTGCATCTGCACTGCTTGGCGAAAGTGGGACGTTGGCGGGTGAGCCTTCACGAAACTGTCAAAACTATCATTCCCCCGTAGCTATCATATTTCGCACCTTCAAAGCCTGATATGCGTCCATGTCGGTCTCCCATTGTTCTTCGTAGGGTATGGAGGCATCCTGAGGGATGCGCCTCCTAGCCTTTCCGGTAACCTCGCCGAGAACATCGCCGTCGCTGCGCATTTCCTCGCTATCCTCGGCCTCCTCCTCAATTATGTCGTCCGCCCAGTTTGTCATGACTTCCCATCTCCTCAAACTTCGCCCACTCGTGCCGTACCGCTGTGTTCGGCTTCGCATAGGGATAGCGAGTTCCCAGGAGATAACGAGACCATCACGCCCAGCTGTATATAGAATGCCTTCGGGTGAGGCACGGCCAACGAGCTGTGTCGAGGTATCCAAAGCGAGACAGGAGACTCCTAGACGATGCTTTGGATGCTGAGCCACCTTGAAGTTCGGTGCAGGAGGGGCTATAGAGTGCAGCGGAATCAGAAGAGGACCTGTTGTACCGCGCCTAGGGACATCGTGAGGAGGAAGTTGAAGGCGGGGAACAGGATCTAACGACGGCGGAGGTATTGCGTAGGACACCCTACGTCGCGGTGGGGCCATGCAGAGGACGACGGGGAGTGCGACGTTGCCGACGTTGACGGCGTTGTGAACGATGAGCAGAAATCAACTCAGGATTTGGCGAAATAATAGTGTCATTGTGATCGCACCAAGTAAACACTAATAGTATCTGAATCGTAATATGTTTCACATTATGCGACTGTAGCCCATAAGTAGTTTCCCTTACCAGATTACATCTTTCTTGAATCGAGCGCTATGACTCTTGATCACTTTGTATCACTGGTTCAAGGAGAGAACTCTGAAGCACACTATCACTACCTTGCGACCCTTCTGCGCAGATCGGGTCGCGCAGACCTACCAGACACTATGACTATGCTTTCATTAACCAATCAAGCATCCCTGCAAAGTCTACCAGATGAACTTTTGGAGAAAGTACTAATTGCCTGTGCAGAAAACGACGACGTTGAAAGCGTTGCTGCAGTCGCAGCAACATCGCGCCGTCTTTACCGCATTATCTACATATCGTCCGACCACCACCTATGGCGCTCTCTGTTCTTAGCCCTGTTTGACGACCCGAGACACGTCCGCTACCGTCTACTACCAGGTCAGCTGGTGCATCATCTGTCTCGACATCGTATGCAGAACTTAACGTGCTCTAGGGATTGATTGGAAGTCAGACCTCCAAAGTCGTGTCTGGTTCCGCCGCTTGATATCTCATCATTATCGTGCCCCTCCTCCACTAGCTCGCAGGACAATTGACTTGCGCTCGAGGCCGGTCACGGTAAGACTCCCCGCCGCCAACCACCCGCTGAGCGTAGATGTATCCACATATCTTCTACGAGGCGCAGTATCAGCCATACACACCGCCGCCCCACAACCACCGCTCATACGTCTGCGCTCCGAAGAGGCCGGCCAGGTGTCTCTACCACACAGTCACCCTGAGACACTTGGAGACCTCCACTCCCGCACTGGCGTTTGGCCAGAAGCTCCACACCCAAGATGCCCCTCTATGAACATTGCATGGCTCGGCAAAAACATCCCACGCGACCTGCACGCTAGACTCACCGCTGTATTCAAGCCTACAAACCCAGATCGTAACTGGCACGCATCCCCAAATGACCTCGCACTTGCACAGCTTATCAGCTACCTTGGTTCCCACCACGATCCAGATGTAGTATCCCCAAGGGAAACCAGTGTGGCCAACGAGATAGTGCAGGACCCATGGTCTACTGGCTCCGACCTCGTACTGTGCGAGGATAAACGGCCTCTACACGTCGCGCTGCCGAGGGTGTTCAACCTAGGCTATCTTTCACGCCGTCGAGGATGGGGACCGTACCTTCCGATCCCAGTACTATGCACAACAGGTCACTCCACGAGGGACTCCCCCGACTACGACAGCGATAGTGACCCTGACGACCCCGACTGGAGTCCAAACGATGTCAGCGAGACTCACGTTTCTTACACTGCACCTCCAGAGCGACTGCTGCCCGATTGGTCGTGGCTTTCTGCTGCCCGTATAGTTGCAGATCATACGCTGCGCCAGCATAACAGTCTTGAAGATGTTCAGAAACTACAAGCGTGGGACAATCTGCGCGAGGGTACTTGGGTCCGTCCACCAACCGGCCAGACTTCAGCGACACGGCCAAACTCACGTAGCGCTCTTTCTGTTCCTGCCGAGGTCAAAGAGCTGCCCGAGTACGACTGGGCGGGTGTGGAAGGCATATGGAGGCATGTCACGGCTTCATGAGGATGTAGATGACACTCGTTCACCTGAATATCTTCAGGCGCCTCGTGATTTGGCTGGGCTATGTCAATCTCCTCCGTGCGTATCTCCGCATGTCACGTAATTTGCATGCGCTCACTCCTATCGTACCCTCAGACCATTACGTATGTCCAGTCGCACTTTCTGATGTTTTTGACCGCTGAGGGCCTGTATATAGCAACACGGCCATTACGACGATCCCGACCTGGCGCGTGAATGGGTCATTGTCCCGCTCTCCTTACATATCACAGGCTATTCGCCCGCCCACGTCGTGAAGTACGCTGACAAGCCAACCATTCATGTTGAGGGACAGATGGGCGGGGAGTACTGGAAAGGCAACATTGATGATGACGATGATGATGTGCGCCGCGTCCATGGCACGGTTAGCATGCTTGCCGATGGCAGCGTTCGTTGGTCCATCGTAGGGTTTTTTCGTAGTTCGTGTTCAGCATGCATCCGATTCTGAGTTTTTTTGCGGAACACAGACGTCTTTGAACCAGGACAATACGCGCGACCATTGGGCGTCCGAGGCCGTTCAACTCGGTGGGGTTGGGTCAGCAATGGGCTCGTTGGGGCTTTGGACGGGGGGGCAGCATGAGGAGGAAGACCCTCTTGGTTCGTGTCCTTTCGCGCTTTGGCCCACACATCACTCACACTCGCTATATGTGTGTTTACTGACAGGCGTCATTTGGCAATGGCGGGTCGGCTGAACTTGAAGGCTGAAGGGATAAGCCACCGGGACGAAGCACGAAGTGTCTATGCACTCTTCCCGGTTCCTAGTTTCTAAACCTAGCTGCGACCTCTTTTCCAAAACAGTGTGTCGCACCTTCCTTGTTCGACATTTGTTCGACTTCACTCCGCTCCGACCTTCTTGCGCAGACGTGTGGACGTGGGACCGGTATTTCCACTAATGTCTCCGCGCTAATGATTCTT
Organism: Trametes gibbosa; assembly: GCA_022606055.1. Lineage (NCBI taxonomy): Eukaryota > Fungi > Basidiomycota > Agaricomycetes > Polyporales > Polyporaceae > Trametes > Trametes gibbosa. Next base: position 19,381 of record JABYQJ010000043.1, on the reverse strand, counting down.
GGTCCAGAGTCGTCCATATCTAAGTCGCAGCTTCCCATGCTTGCACGTCCGATTCCATTGGACAACACGTCACACACGCTCATTACCCAAACACTCAGAACAGACATCTGTGGGCCTGTACCCTATACACGAGGCTGCTGCGTATGGTGCTCCGCCGGATATGTCGGCGAGCAGCATACCTTATCTGTGCGTGCAGCCCCACGCAGGCCCTGCTGACCAGCCTGCGGCGGCGTGATGATGCGCTCGTGGGCACACCCACGGTCGTCTCGATGCGCGTTGGGAAACTGATGCATCGATGCTGATGAACCATGGGCAAACGCCCAAACCGCTATAGTACAATGGTTAGGTAAAACAGGCATTATCAGACACTGCGTAACAACCGTGGTAAGTCGTCTCATGATAATCATCCATAACGTGCCAAAAGCGAGCGTCAACCCGGCGTGCAAACCTCCGTCCGCCCCAGAACTCAGCATCCGCCTCACGACGCGGGGAAAACGGAAGTCCTCACAGCTTCGCTGCCACATTCTCGGTCGAGGCACCCCCAACGGCCTTCTCGCCTACGGTACGCCACCACCGCTCCGCAACAGCGTCAGCGTCGTACGCGAACTGCGCTGCGCTCTTCTTTGGGTCGGCCCACTGGTTTGGGCTGCCCGCGAACGCCTCCTCTTCCGCGCCAGGCTCTGCGCGCGCAGCCTCGCCCTGCATCTTGCGCAATTCCGCTTCCATCGCCTGCCGCATCCCCGCGTCACGCACCTCTTGCTCTGGCCCGTCGGGAAGGTGGAAGATCTTTTGGTTGAGGCGCGATTGGCGCTGAGTCTCCGCCGTACGCGGAAGCCGTAGGTCCTCGTATGCCTGGATGAACGTCCGCAACTGAGACGGATCGCTGAGGTGGGAGAGGAGGTTGCCCAGTACCGCGGCGTCCTCGATGGCCATCGCCGCGCCCTGGGCACGATACGGCTACGCATGACACGCATTTATCAGCGGACTGTTCAGATGAATGCGCGGGGAAAGACTTACCAGCATGGGATGGCACGCGTCGCCGAGGAGGACAACTTTGGAAGAGGGGTGTACCCATCTTTGGAGCGGCTGGCGGTCCATGAGCCGCCATTTCAGCGTCGAGTCCACGAAGCTCAGTAGCTTCCGGATCCTGCAGGGAAGGATGTATAATTAGTACCTGTAAGACCCACGCGCGAATGTGTTGCCACCGTGCACTCACCGAGGCTCAAAGTCAGCAAAGTCGGCACGCATCTTCTCGGCGCTGCCTTCAGCGGTCCAGGACTCGACAGAACCGTCGTCGGGGTGAATGAGAACGAGATTGAACTCCTTCTTGGCGCGCTGCAAGTAGACCAATTAACGGCGGCGTTAGGCATCGGCGACTGCGGGTGCAATGACGTACAATATTGTATGCCATAATGTGCCTGCCAGGGCCCATCCACCCTGTCATTTCTGGGATGTCAACGAAGCCCTTCAGATCGGGGTCCTTCAGGAGGAGCTCGGTGGGAATGACGGCGCGGTACGCGGCATCTCCGGTCGGTTCGGCCGGGTTGGTATGCCCCAGCACGACACCCTGCACAGTGCTCTTCACTCCGTCCGCGCCGATGATGAGGTCTCCCTTGATCACCTCTCCAGACGAAAGTGTGACCGAGGGAGTCTCGGGGTCGACGGCGACCACCAGCGACTGGAGGCGGAGGTCCATGAATGGAGCGGCGAGGTCGAAGAGAAGCTTGTGGAGGTCGGCACGGTGGATATGATAGTATGGTGCGCCGTATTGCTCTTCCGCGTTCCCTAGGCGGGTGTACGCAACACGGTCACCGTCCTGATACCTGCGGAAAACGAGGGCCTCTGGGCGGACGGTGACGCTCTCGAGTACTCCACCAGCACCCCACCTTTTCAACAAGCGGGAGACGTTCGGGGTGACTTGGATGCCCGCGCCGACCTCGCCTAGGGCAGGTGCGGACTCGAAAAGGGTGACCTTGTGTCCTGCCTGGCCGAGACAGTGCGCGGCGGCAAGACCGCCCATGCCACAGCCGACAATGAGGACATGAAGTCGATGGGGTGCCTTGCGGCCATCATAGAGGGTGGTCTGCTGGACTGAGGAGGTGGCGGCATTCGCAACGACGGGCTCGTGGGTGGCCATTGTTGAGTGCAAGTATGAGGGGGATAACAGGGGGAGAAGTCTGCAGGGCCTTAGCGGCTTTCAAGGGGGTCATATAGAGTTGACCGGGGTAAAGGATCAAACGAAGGAATTATGTTATAGGCTATACCATAATTCCTCCGTTTGTCGAGCGTCAGGTCGGGGCGTCATGCAGAAGAGAAGGCCGGACCCACCATCAAACACACTCACGGGTTCTCATGGCTTGCGGCGGTCAGACTCTGCCATTGCCTAATTTGCACTTTAAGCACCCAAGCTCCCCGCCGAATTTTGTCTCGTGTATCTCCCAGCCTCGCTGCCAGCCGCCGGCGACATGACCCGGTGAGGAGGCTGCCTCACGTGAACGTCGGAACCTCCCTATCTTTGGCAGCATGCCGTGCTGAGACGATCTACGACAAATGGGGTGAGTCTTACGGCTGGGAATGATCTCAGACAAATTGATGTCTGCAACATCTCAGCCTGGAAGAGGTGAAGATGATGATGAAGGATGGAGAACGTCGGCATTGTGCTGGCTGTGCCAGAGTGCCTGAAGCGCCCACCGCGGGATGGTTTATCCGCTTGCGCGCTCGGTCGATCGCAGATCGAGTTTACCCCGCATGCGGGGAGAGAGGTGCGGGGCAACTGAGAATCAAACTATACTCTGATGACGCCCCATACCAGACTGCATAGGTAGAGGTAAGAGGATCCGTTCAGGAGCAATGGTCCTGCAAAGATGGGGTTCTCCGGCGTGTGTGTGGGCCGCAAGTTCGTACGACTGGCAAGCGAAGCGCATAAGTGAATCGCTCGTTTCCAGCTTACGGTACTCACCCATCCCGCTCCAAGCTGAGGCGTGAGCGTGACTGTCATTGTTACGTGCCACAGTAGTTCTCGGTCAGGCGTGTGCCTTGCATGCGCTACCGCTGCTCTTACCGTGACCGGATTATGACCGTACCTTTCCTCACTGACCGCTTTCATACCGCATGCCGCATGTTCAGGACAGCGTAAGAACTGCACCCGATCCATCGGTTCACTCGCGACCGCGGATCGGGTGGATATAGGGACATATTCACACGCAGTACTTCATATTACTCAGTCGCGGAGATCAAAAGTCAGACAAGAAGTAAGCATCGCAGAAGCTACATACGGGGGACCGCACACACCCTGCGTAAGCACTGTCTCGGAGCGCCATGCTTCTTCGAGGCATACCGCAGGAGCGAGTTAGGAAGTCACGAGCAGAACACTCAACAGTTGGGAAATGTCGGATCGCAACGCACATCATGATGTACTATCTAGTACACGCATCAGGAGGGTTCTCGAGCATCAAAAGCTGCTTGTATCTGTTAGGGCTGACGTATTTTATCAACGACACTCCGGGCCCGACGGACAGCGAGACGACATCACGACCACACATCCACTCACCTGTGCTTGAGTCCGCTCGAGCCATCTTATTGTTTGTGTCGACTAGCGCCTTGACTGTTTCCGCGATCTCGGCCGCTCCCTATCCGTGGGTAGTGAGCAACTCGCGACGAAAGTGGGGCCGCAAAACTCGTACTGGGGTGTCTGAGTGGCAACAGATGGAAACCTCATTCACACCCTCGGCAAGGGGTAGAAAGCCTGAGATTGTCGTGATTCGTCGACGTTCGAGTAGATTGTTTACCCTATCTCTGACGGCAGAGAGAGGGACAGGATCGTGTTTCCTGCGGCAGAATGAGTCATCAGCCTGACATGTCACAACCTGCAACTTACTTGGTAATAATGAGTTTGCCTTCCCCGCTGTATTCCAGGTCGGCAAACCACTCTAAAATGATTATTTTCACTGTGGACGAAGACCAAGAGCAATGGAATAGAGGTACACGTACCTGCAATGAATGGGACGCCTAGCTCCCTTGCAGCGTCTTGGTGGCACGTGCCAGCGAGACCCATGAACGGAACGCTGAACGTCTTCGCGACACCCACCGCCGCACGGGCAAGTGCGGCATCGCGCGCAGTCATCCCGTACACGGCACCATGCGGCTTAATCTAATGCGATAAGTCCGTTAATTCCACGATCGTGGACAGACTCTTCTATGCCACTTGCATGGTTGAGGGTCATCCCGTGCGCAAGCAAGAATCCCGTCAAAGCACCGACTTGGTAAATGAAGCAGGATGCGAGCTCGTCCTGGGTTGATCAAGTCAGCGTGCTTAACATGATGCCCAGCCTCCAACGCACAGGTTCCATTGACATCTCCCGACGACCGAACCCTTGTTTATCTGGAAGGGATGGATGCGCGCCAACAAGGACATTGTTTAGTTTGGCTAGTTGCACCGTATGGTCCATGATGGAGAAATCTCTGTGCAAGCGCGAGGTATACATGTGTGGATTCATTGCTGAAATCGGTGTCAACATGCGTACGTACGATGCGTGGAAACCACAGGCAACATTGGCAAGATGGATGTTTTTCATGAGTGCCTCATCGTCGCCCTGCCCTCGGCCATGGTCAACACACGCAGAAATCCACCATCAAATAACATACCATCGTATACAAAGAATACCCCTGTTAGACATGAATAAGTGATTAGCCGCGATCAGTATTACGATACTCGTTTCAAACGAGGTCATGCATGGGGCGGGGCGGTGAGTCGGTGACTTCGCGAGATATTTCAATATTAATAATGTGCATATGTTCAGCGTCTACTTCACCGCCCTCAAGCGCTCACTTTCGTCTGGACCATATCATTCAAGCATGATGATAGGTCGTACAAATATGAAGAATGCACGCTCAGACTAGACTGGGTTTGCTTACCTCCCCCATGTCGCAATTGACAGTTGCTCGGATACGCTGGTTCGTCATTTGTAGTCCCGCTGGCGCTGAGACTGTAGCTGGAGGGTGGTGGTGGAAGAGTGCGAGGTGAGTGTGCGATAGCTGCCTGGATGCTAACTGATTTCTCATATCTCCGTGTTCCCAGGCGACACATAAATAGTGGTGCAGATAAGAGCTATAAGAGGGCATCATGCCGTACGTTCACACCTAGTCTTGAATCATGGGTCGTCGACGATACGGCCCGAGATACTCAGCTGGGCAACTCAGATATGTGTGCCCTTCCACAACAAATGGGACGAACTCGATAACGATTGCTACAACACATTTGCTCTAGAACTTCGAGAAAGCTAGTAGTTACTAGAATGACATGCGGTCCTGGACCGGTCATGAGGCTACTAGTTTGACAGGTAAGCCACCTCTAAGTTCCACCGTGGAGTGCCCAGGTCATCGAAGGGTATGATTACGGCAAGACGGCTCCCTGGCTATCGCGTCTTTAGTATATACGTGCCGCTCTTGCCAGCGCTTCGGGCTACAAGTCACCAACCTGTTCTTGTCAACAGTCATGAAGACACCGCCCCAATATGCATCGCACAAGCTGCTTGTGGCCAACCGCGGTGAGATCGCCGTACGAATAATTCGTACTGCCCATCGTCTCGGCATCCCAACCATAGCAGTCTACACACGTTCGGACGCGACCGCGCCGCACGTAGTACTCGCGAATGAGGCTGTACCACTCCGACCCGACAACGAAGATCCGGTCTCGAATGCGCGGGGATACCTCGACGCGGATGCCATACTGACAATATGCAAGCAGCGCGGCGTGACGCTCGTCCACCCCGGGTATGGATTCTTGTCGGAGAACGCAAGGTTCGCACAGCTAGTCGTCGACGCGGGGATCACATGGTTAGGTCCGCAGCCCGCCACCATCGAGTCGATGGGCTTGAAACATCGCGCGCGGGAATTGGCGGTTGAGGTCGCAGTACCTTTGGTGCCCGGCTCGGAGAGCCTGCTTCGCGATGTAGAGGAAGCCGTCGGTCTGGCGAATGAGGTCGGATACCCTGTCATGCTCAAATCTACCGCAGGAGGCGGCGGCATGGGACTGGTACTTTGTACAAACACGGAGGACTTGCGTGGGAAATTCGCGTCCACTCAAGCCCGTGCGCAGGTGAGACCTTCGTTGGATTATTGGAAAACGGGTGATTGACTGTGGCGCAGAGCCTTTTCCACAACGATGGAGTGTTCATTGAGCGATACTTTCCGGCAGCGCGGCATGTCGAAGTACAGGTTGGTGGCCCAGATGATGTGTCGGGACGTTATAGCTCCAATTTATTTAGGTGTTCGGGGATGGATGTGGACATGCGATACACATGGGCGAGCGGGAGTGTAGCGTCCAACGTAGGCACCAGAAGGTCGTTGAGGAAGCGCCGAGCCCCTTCATGCTTCGCCATCCAGGTGTGCATCCTTATCAAGTGATCTGAGTGTACAGTCTCATCTTCTGTAGCTATTAGGAGGAACATGTGGGCTGCGGCCGTTCGTCTTGCGGAGCATGTAAACTACGACTCTGCTGGTAAGTCCTACATGCTGGTCGTAGATTTAGGTTAGATTTACATCTATCATTTACAAGGGACCGTCGAATTCCTCGTCGACGATGCAACAGGCGAATTTTTCTTCCTCGAAATGAACACACGTCTCCAAGTAGAGCACCCAGTGACGGAGCAAATTAACCCCGGGCTCGACATCGTCGAGCTAATGATCCTTCAAGGTGTTATGAAGCATGACTGCCCGAGGGCTAGCACTGTTCTCCATCATCCCGCGTTAGACCAACGCATCTACGATACACCTCCAGGAGGTCGGAGACACCACGCGATCGAAGTCCGTGTGTACTGTGAGAACCCTGCTGCGCAGTTCAAACCGTGCCCAGGAGTGTTGCAGCAGGTTGAGTTCCCGAAGTACGATTGGTTGCGCGTAGAGACGTGGGTCAGTACATCGATGTATCCTCTTGCGATCACGCTCAACGAATCGTGAATGTAGGTGGAAACGGGTACGACTATCACCCCATACTTCGACCCATTGGCGTGCAAGCTCGTTGTCACTGCCCCTGATCGCCGAGAGGCAATCACACGGCTCTCACAAGTACTCTCAGAGACACAGATTTATGGCCCGCCGAACAATATTCAATATCTACGCGCCATCTGCGAATCACAGGTGTTCAAGGAGGGCGCCGCCACAACGGCATTCCTCGATACATTCAACTTCTCGCCCAGGTTTGTCCTGTCACTGTGAATGTGTTGCCTGGCTTACCTATTTTGCAGGGCGTTTGCAGTGATGAGCGGCGGACTAGAGACAACAGTGCAAGACTACCCCGGCCGGCGCATAGGTCTCGGGATCCCCCGCAGCGGCCCAATGGATTCGCTTGCCTTCCGCTTGGCCAACATCATAGTCGGCAACGAGATCGGGACGGAAGGTCTAGAGCTGACGCTAACAGGATGTCGTCTTGTCTTTCACACGACTGCAGTCATTGCCGTCACCGGGGCCGCCGTTAAGGTCACTGTGAATGGTGAAGAAGTCCCTATGTGGGCTCGCGTTATCGTTCCCGCGGATGGGAAGCTCATTCTCGGCAACGCATCTGGGTTTGGCATGCGGATGTACCTTGCAATCAAGGGAGGGTTCCCCGAGATCCCCAGGTACCTGGGCTCCAAATCTACATCTTTGGGGCTGGGCGGATACCAAGGTCGCGCGCTCGCTGCGGGGGACCAAATTGCGCTCGGAGACTGCGAGCCTTCCGGTGCACTACCCCACATCTCTCTGCCAGTCTCCTCAATACCGTCGTATCTTACTGATTGGACAGTCCACGTCCTCGTGGGGCCGCACTGTGATCCGACGTTCATCGCCCCCGACGGCATCTCCGAGTTCTTTGCGACGAAATGGACAGTCAGCTCCGCGAGCAACCGGATGGGCGTGCGTCTCGACGGGCCGCGCATTGTGTGGGCGCGCGAGACGGGCGGTGAGGGCGGCTCGCACCCCAGCAATATCTTGGATAACGGGTATGCGTTCGGGACCGTGAACGTGAACGGGGATACGCCAGTGATCCTGACTAACGAGGGTCCGGATATGGGTGGATACGCATGTGTGTGCACGGTGGCGAGCGCGGACATGTGAGTGACCTGCCGAAGTGCACTGTCGGGGATGCCGTTGCTCACATTACCTGTTGCTTACATTTCGTCGTATCTCATCAGGTGGAAACTGGGTCAACTGAGAGCGGGTTCGACCGTCCAGTTCAGGCGCATCTCGCACGAACAAGCAGTGGAACTTCTGCGCACGCAGAACACTCTGACCAAGACACTTGCGGAATACAACGCATCACTGGCTCCTTGGATGGCGCCGGAGCTAGACGACTTTACGACCGACCCGCGATTGCACGTAATCGCCGCTGACGCTACACACGGAAGGCCCAGCGTGGTGTTCCGTCAGGTGGGTGGTGAGAGTATTCTTGTAGAGAACTTCCGCTGATTATTCCGACATGGCGTAGGCTGGAGACTCTGCTATTCTCGTCGAATTCGGAGAGATGACGCTTGATTTCGCTATACGTGCGCGAATACATGCGTTTGAGACCGAAGTCCGGAGGCGTAAGCTTCCCGGGGTGTGGTTCCTCGCGCCGTGCATCCGGTCGACCATGGAAAGCTCTATTGCCTATCGCGACAGCATTTTCCACTTATCCTCACCTTTGTCTGTAGGTGCATTTTGATTCACTAGTTACCAGCCAAGCATCCTTGCTCGCCGCATTGGTTGACTCAGAAGCGTCCCTTCCTTCGAACGTGAAGTCGCTTGTCTTCCCGGGCCGCAAGATCACCTTCCCGGTCGTTCTCGACGACAGGTGGAATCGAGAGGCGCTCGACAAGTACATGCGCAGCATCAGAGACAATGCCGTCTACCTACCCAGCAACATTGAATACCTTGCTCGGAACAATGGACTACAGAGCGCGCAGGACGCATTAAAGCAGCTCGTCAACACAGACTGGGTGCGTGCGGGGTGTGCAGTGCGCACGCCAATGAAAAATGCTGATAGATGGCAGCTTGTACTTGGTGTTGGCTTTTATCTGGCTTGTCCATTCCTTGTACCGGTACGCCCCTACGTGTCTTTGTCACAAGTTCTCGTCATTTGAGGAATGCTTCAGATTGACCCGCGGTGTCGGATGGTGGGTCAGAAAATGAATCCGTCTCGAACATATACTCCCCGAGTACGTATTCAGCGTTATGGTGCGCCGCACCACGGTCGGCTGATCTACGTCGCAGGGCGCCATAGGTATCGCGGGTGTGGTAGCTGCGATTTACCCCATCGAGTCTCCCGGCGGATACCAACTGTACGGCAGGACTTTGCCTCCGTGGCAGACCTGGGGCAAAGGTTACGATTTTCGCCCTGACAGCCCTTGGCTCCTAAGGCCATTCGATCAGGTTAGACTCACGGGGGCGAGGCCATCACACTGAGTCATTGATTTATCGCGTTGCTGCAGGTGGCATGGGAGGTCGTCGGCGAGGAGGAATACATACAGGTGAAGAGTATGTTTACCTTGAATTAACATCACATGCCGATCTTTCGCAGCTGGAGGCGCGATTCGACGCAGGGCAATATGGTTTCAAAGTGAGTAATGATTATTCGATAATTCCTAGACTCGCATCTACTGAACTCCTTTAGGTGGAGGAAACTACGTTCTCCATGGCAGAATACGCTGCGTTCGTAGACACCGTCGGCACCGAAATCGTGACGTTCAAGTCCCAGCAGGCTCAAGGGATTGAGCACGAGGAAGCTCGGTATATCTTCAGCATTGCATGATTTGATGTCGAACTAAATCGCTCCCGGCCCAGCGAACGGGAGTTGTTCGCTCAGTGGGATCAACAACGGCGTGCCGAGCTCGAAGCCCGACAGTTGCAAGCATCCGTTGCCGATGGTATCGACCTTGAATGCATGATCGTACTGTTCACGCATCACTTAACGCCTTTTCTCTACAGCACCGAGCGGCGATGACAGCGGAGATCGTATCGCGTCCTCGTTGACGGCGCAGGTCTGGAAGATCAATTGCACAGCTGGAGATGCGGTGAATCACGCGGAGCAAGTCCTTGTTATCTTAGAGGCAATGAAAACTGAAGTCAACATTGAGGCGGGTGAGGAATTTGTCGGCCGCAGGGTAAAGGGGCTCGGGCGGGGTGTCAGGGAAGGTGGCTCTGTGTCCGCCGGCGACGTTCTTGTTTATTTTGACTGACGACTAACCTCAACAATGTACTCCGACATAACGACGGCTATGTACATATCAAGGGCCAAACCAGCTCCTTCGTGCTAATCAACTGCATCAAGTACGAGCGAACACCCACCTCGATATTGAAGCTTGCTCGTAACATCCGTATACAGTATCATCTACTCATGAATGTATACAGTATGATCTACTGATGTATCACACTGTATACGGTATCATCTACTCCAGTGTTTGATTGTATCCAGGCTTATGTTATCTGACATACAAAAACTGATTCCGACACGGGGAATCGAACCCCGGGCTATCGCGTGAGAGGCGATAATGTTAGCCACTACACCATATCGGACTATAAATCGAGTATCAAGGATAGCTTTATAATACAATTCTGCAAACCGGGGTACCTGCGAATGATCGGACCGGTTTTCGTACGAATTCAGGGGGGTCCCCCGCATGTTGCTCGTTCGTCGTTGACCACGACGACCACGACGACCACGACGCTCGACGACGCCGAAGCTTTCGTCCCCGGCACGGCCATGGCTGCTGAATCCAGCCGGGAACATGCCGCTGACGCTGCGCATTCCGTTGGCCGTGGGTCATCGGCAGATCGGCATGCCGAGGGCACGGCACAGGCGGAATCGTTCCAACCCTCGCGCGGCATCGTTCAAGTCGACTTCGACGACGAAAATAAGCCGAGCCGCAAGTCTTCTTTTGTCGCCGAAGTCACACAGCAAGATGTGCTCGCGCCTGTTTACGGCGGTTGTGAGTCTCCCGTGCTTCAGAAATATCCGGATCTGACCGGCCTCGTAGTTTTCTCACCTGCACTCGCACCTATGCGCCGACGATACCTCATCATCTTGAGCCGGGCGACTCTCTTGATCATGGCGCTCATGTGGATATGTCTCCCGATGTGAGTGCATGCAACACTTTCCCTCTCTTTAGCGACCAGCGCATTCGCGAGCGTTGTCTTCGCGGAACCCACAAAGATTTTTGAATGTCATCCCAATTTCTAAACAGAGACGCATGGTTTCGTGACATCTAAAGATCTTTGCCGGGTTTTTACGCGCACTTTAGGCTAGATTTCGGTAGCCTCGTCGTCAGACTTCATAGAGCAAGCTCCTGGTCGATTTACGACATCCACCAAGTTCAGCTCACGATTGCCACTTTGGACAGCTACTTGACACGAGGCACGACGCGCATCTGCCTCGCCGTTCCCCTGCGGAACGGGCTTGGAACAGCGTCTGAACCGTACTCTGTTGACAGGCTGCTAAGCTGGTTTTGCCGGAGCTCCTGAATTGTCTCCGGTCCCGAACAGGAGAGTACTTCCTACCATATTCCAAGCTTGTTCTGGAGCGCAACACAGGCAAATTGCCCTCGTGTGACAACAGCCACGCCTCCGGACTGCAGAGTGGAAAAATACACGGCGTGATAACTGTCGATATTGTGAGAAAACATACAGCCCTCGCTCAGGTTAGGGTGGTTTGGCCGTTTTCACGACTTTCTATCACTGCCGAAATTTGTCGTCGTAGTTGGAACAAGCTGATAGAACTTGCCACACAGTTACTGGGGCGCGCTTGCAAATTCGGCCAAGCTCACTGGCAACCTTGAAGCGTGGTTCATCGACCGTGATGGTGGTCGAGTCGGCAGAGGCCTCGCGCAAGCCGCTCAGCAGTACACGGCGCCTGGCCCGCAACTGACATGGCAGTTCATGGACGGAGGCGACGTCGGAAACGACGAAGCCATCATCAACTTGGTTCTCCAGGAGCAGCTCTGGGTCGCTATCGTCGGTATGACTCACTCATTGCGCTGCACTGCGTGCTTGCTAATGGAAGGTCTCTCTAGTGCAACCGAACGCCAGCACCGCGCTCTCCGCTGCACGGACGAACGGGGACAAGACATACGACCCTCGCAGTGCCATCAAGGTGTATTATTCCCAGGTAAGAGCGCATGCAAATATATCTCGGTAACGTCATACTCAAGCGTCGCAGGCTCGAAATGAGATCGCGACGGGGAACTACATCGTTCCCCTCACGACTCAGATGCTCCAGGTCACGACGTCCGCCTACGCGACATCCACTGCGCAGAGGGTATTTGCCCAGATCGATTCGAACGGAGAGCCCAACTCGACGGCGCTGCAAATGATTGCGAACGCGCCTCAAACGATCTCACCGGCTATCAGCTGGACGATGGTCAACCTTCGACCATACACGTGCGCCCGCTCTCCATACGTCCATATGCGATGTTGCTGACATCTGCTGTAGCGCGCCAGCGGCACAAGCGGCGACGTTAGTAGGGAACATATTTCTATGTATCTTCTCGTGAGTGGCTACTTTTCGCGCCAAGGTCGCCATCTTAATAGCTTTTGACAGCTTCATGATCGTAAGTCGATGCATCTAGCCGTGCGCCTTCCGCTCATGTTCTCTTCAGACCATGGCCAATTCCACTGCGAGAGCCATCGTTAGCCCGCACATGGCGTTCATGCCATATTTGGGACTACGGCTCGCCGTCCCCTTCATCGTGTATCTGCCGCTCAGCATGAGTTATGCGCTGGTCAACCTTGCCTTTAGGTTGCCTCTCGGAACCAAGTAGGTCGTTAGCACTGCTCTCCCACTCGAGTACTCATTATCGTCGGCTGGTAGGTTTGGACTGGGAGGCGGGTTCATGCTCTCCTGGGTGTACATATATCTCGGCATGGCGGCCCTCGGGCTGTCCATAGAGGCTATGATCACGATACTCACGCCCCGATTCACGCCCTTCTTCCTGTTTCTGTTGGTACGTCCCAACCTCGTCCTTGTATCGACGTATCCTTATACAGTCGCAGATATTATACAATGTCTCGCCCGTGGTTCTCCCGGACGAACTGCAAAGCCCTATCTACGCGTACGGGAGCGGCTTTCCTATATGGTGCGTCGAGTTTCATAATTACGTGCTCCTGCACGTTCTGACCGCACTTGTCTCAGGAACTTGTAAGCTTGCACTAACTGCCTGGAGCGGACAGCCACACACTATCGCTAACGTCACTACTGATAAGGTCGCAAGCGCTTCGGACGATCATGTTCGACACAAACTCGCATCTTGGACGCAATGTCGCCGTGATCATTGCATGGATCCTCATGTCCTGCGGGACAATTTCTGTGTTTACCTGGTACATGCGCCGGCGCGAACAACGCCGTCTGTACGCATATGCTTCCCAGCGCGAGAAGGGGACAGACGACAAACTACAAAAACGGGCGAAAGGGAAGGATAAGACCGTAGAGTGATAGAACATCTATTGTACAACCTGAGCATCGTTGTAATTCGCCGGACACCTTTGGATACCATAGTCCCAATGCTTTCGCACCCTTGGCTGTATGTGAGGCTATCGTAGTAATGGCCTGTGAGTATCTCAGTAGGTCTTTTGTCCGTTTCTCTCGCCCAACTCGAGTTCTGACCTTACTCTACACGTGCTAGTGCATCCGATGGTATCGCGCACCCCGTCCGAGCTCAGAGTTACACGGTGCAGATAGGATTCCTCGCGTCCTCGGCATGAGCACGGCAGCCTAGCCAAGCCAGTCACTCGGTCCTCCGCGCGCGCCGATAAGATTGCGTGTTTTGCGCATCGTGCCTGGAAGAAGCACACCACCCACGCCGAGCATGGGCCTTCGCTGCTCCATCAATTCCGTCTCTGTTTGGGGTGGATGCCTAACTCCATGCATATAAAGCTGTTGTAGCATGCGCGAACACTGATTCAGCTGTGTCGATCTTTGACCGGTGCTCTGCGTCTCGCATACCCAGTTTGATTCTCAACGTGAGCAGTACTCAACAGATTGGACATGTCGACATCCGAGTCCTTCGACAAGGTCTCCGAGGCTGGATCGTTGAGCGGAGATAAGGCCGTAGAACTCGAGAAGGCCCCTCCGGGCTTGGAGTCAGCCAGCAGCGAGGGCGGTAACGTTGGTTTGCACGAGTTCGATCTTGCCAAGCAGTCAGGGTTGCAGGTCACGCCTGAGCAGAACCGCAGGTGCGTATGTGCTCCGTGGTTGTAGGTGGTGTTCTTATGGAGATGTGGCGATATAGGATTGCGAGGAAGATAGACATATGGATCCTTCCTATGGTACGTGCGGCGCGTCATTTCCAAGTATAGACGCCTCACTTGTTGTATACAGATGTGTGCCGCGCAGGGACTTAGCTTTCGTGAGTTTGCCATTTCGTTGTCTGACCATGATCTGACAGCAATGGATCTAGTGGACAAGACTGCGTAGGCATAGGCCACTGCGTCATCTACATCTGCATGTGTCTCAGTGTCTCATTCATGGTCCCCAGGTTGAACTATGGCAATCTCTACGGAATGAAGCAGGCGTTACACTTGTCTGGAAATCAGTTTAGCTGGTTTGCTAGCGGTGAGCGTTTAGCTTAACGATGCTGAACGCAGTTTTTGCTGACAAGCTATGGCGGGACAGTATTCTAGTAAGCGGCTCCCAAGCAAGTCACCGTTATTTCCACTAATTGGCATGTAGTCTGGGGTATTTGGTCGGCAACTATCCGGATAGCTGGCTATTGCAGCACTTTCCCACTGGAAAGGTACTGGCAATCAGTGAGTGTTGCGATCTAATATGTGTTTTTTCTTGGATGCTTCCTGGATGCTCAATGGAGATCATAGCGACGCTGATATGGGGAACGGTCGTGATGACGTGCGCTACGTACAACTTTACTCATCCGTGCGTTGACTGACAAGAGCTTACAGGACCCCGGCGTGCACGAACTTTGGAGGCACGATGGCAAATCGGTGCGAGGCATAGTCACTTTTACGACTCTCGGACAAACTTCCTAAAACCCTACAAAAGCTTCTTCCTAGGGTTGCTCGAGGCAATTGTTACCCCGGGGATGGCTGTTCTGACGTCAATCTGGTACGCACAATCGGAAGTACCGTTCCGGTCCCTCATCTGGTACTCTTTCAACGGATGGGCGGGAATATTCGGCGGTTTCGTGGCTTATGGTGTAAGTGTTGTGTCATATCTCCGTCTTCGGAAGTCTGTCAACTAGGTCGTTAAGATCGGACATATCGAGCACCCGGGGATCGCCCTGTGGAAGTACATCTTCCTAATCCTGGGAGCGATCAGCGTCGTTTGTGAGTCCACCTGCACCGCTCTGGCATCACAGCTGGAGAGCTGAATTGATTTACAGTTGCCGTCATCTTGTGGTTCTTCTTCCCCGACTCTCCCGTGGACGCGCGATTCCTCACTCCCGAAGAGAAGATCCTCGCCGTCAAGCGGGTGGCAGAAGGCAAGATGGGCGTGAAGAACACCCAGTTCAAATGGTATCAGGTCCGTAAAAGCGTTGCCGTCGCCGTCTTAGGGCCAACGCATAATTGTTCCGTCCTCGTAGATTCAGCATGCTTTGGTCGATCCGAAAACCTGGCTTCTGTTCGTCGCGTCCATCGCCGCTCAGATCCCAAACGGGTAGGCTATGTCGTACGCTCAACGCCTTCTGTCAGCCGTCTCACACCACTTCGTTAGAATCGTTTCCAACTTTTCGACCATCATCATCAAGGTAGTACATGCGACGCTTCCTGCATATTCACAAGCTCATTTCTTCGCTACAGGCGATGGGATTCACCACCCTTCAAAGCACGCTCCTCGACGCCGCCTCATCGGGTGTGCAGATCATAAGTCTTTTAGTCGCAGGGTAAGTTCGCGCACACGACCTAGGCGCCGTCCTAACATCACGGCCATATAGCTATGTCTGTATGCGCTTCAAGAACAGTCAGTACCACGTTCTTCTCGATGTATGACACGCGCTAAAGCAAGTATTTGTCCTCTCGCAGTGCGCGTCATTACGATGGCTGCTGGGAACATTACTTGTATCATCGCGGCGGCATGCCTGACCTACCTGCCATCGGACCAGAAGTGGAACCGCCTGGTTGCGTTTTGGTTCACACAGTTTCAGGTAGCCGCTTCGTTCCCTGGCGTGTGGGAGCGCTCACACTACTGACACGCTGTCGTGCAGTCTATCGGGTTTTCTCTTTCGCTCGTCATGATTTCCAACAACGTGAGCACATGCCTGCGCGCTCCGATCTAATGCAGTTGCTCACATCAGAGTAGGTCGGCGGGTTCACAAAGAAGACGTTCACGACGGCCGTCACATTCGTCGGGGTGAGTCTGCTCAAAATTGAAATTGGCCCGCAAAATATCGAAGCTCATCGTGTCCCCATGTAGTACTGCGTGGGCAATGTCATCGGGTGAGCAGTCGAAGGGTGTCATGCATGCATACGACAAGCTCACGTGCATCCCAGGCCGCATTTCTTGATCGTAAGTGGTCGCGCTCATCCCGGGGAGAAGCCTAACGCCCCTTGTAGGACAGCGAAGCCCCGAGATATACGACTGGCACGGTGCGCAGCATGAACCGTACTCGATGAGCCGTTGATTGATACTTTTTTACTCTGGAATAGACGGCTATGTTCATAGGTTGGTCCTGATATCCTCAGATATTGTTGAAGTATACTCACCGTGTCCGACTCGGAACCGCGTGCAGGTTACGTTATCAAGACCGGTACGCAAGTGCTCGTTGGGTCTCGGATACATCGCTCATCCTTGGCTTGTTCAGTTGCACATCTCGTACTCGGCTTGTACATGCTATGGAGCAACATCAAGGTTTGCATCTAATTCGCGTTCGATTTCCGTGGTGAAGCTGACTCTTCGGAAGCGCGACCGCGAGCAAGGCAAAGTGACTTCATACGAGGATGAGCTAAAGGGCCAAGGTGCGTTTGTTCCGTTCTTGATAGGCGATCTATATGATGACCCATTACGGCAGAGGCTGGCATGCATGACCTGACAGAGTTTGAAAACCCCTATCACAGGTACGTCCCTTCTTATGGGAATCCCCTATGCATATGGCATTTATTCGCTGCCCGCAGATATGTTCTATAGTTTCGCGAAGGCACCAGAGCCAAACGTACTACTTACGAATTTGCACGACTTTATTAACCGAAGAGATGATATATTAAATATGTGTGTACGGCTCACGCTCACGCCTCCCCCCGTGCAAGTACCAGCATGCGTCAATGGCCCCGAGGTATACCCGCGCACTTCCTGAACTCTGCCAGGGATTCGGCGTTGCACGTCCGCTATTCTCTCACGGCCGCCCTGGTACTTCGGTCCTCCTAGATGCTATTCCGTTCAAATCTGTCCTACTCCGTGCGATCACGGAAGTACCACCTCAGGCGTTGTACGAGTATACATATGTCGACGAGCATATGCCTGAGGACAGCTGTGTTCCTATCGACATCACATATCTGGTACGCCCCTGCACACGATGCAGTACGATGAGTGTCCTCGTTCGCCACTGCCTCTCAGCTTATAACACATAATCAACGAATACTCGTCACTCCCCAAACCTCACTATCAGGCTCATTTGTGACGCTCCTGGCTCATGCATGTAGCATTGAAGTAAGTTCCTCCAAGTCGACATTGCGTTGTATACACTAGTATTGACGGTGAGAGGATATCAAGCCGTATGACTCAATACACTCTGATTCTCAGGCCTCGTACTCAGTCTCACTTCCGCTTCAATCGGTATCACGGTCAAGTAGTGGTTGAACGAGTACACCAGCGGCATCCCCGGGACGTCTCTGCATGCGGCGAAGCTCCGCCAGTACCGTCTCAACAATCTCAAACGGTGGCATGTCGAGCACATTGTCGTTGTCATACCCGTCCTCCTGCAACTCGCCCTTGCGCTATTCCTCGCTGGCCTTTTGGCACTTCTCTGGAATCTCCATCAGACCGTCGCTGCAATCATCTCCACCCTCGTTGGGCTCCTTGGAATGTTCACCATCGTCGCTACGTTCCTCCCTCTGTACGACAACGCCTGTGCCTATCTCACGCTTATCCACACTATCTGGCCACCACGACGTCTTTCATACCGTGTCGTTATGTATTTGTCCTCCCTCATGCCGTCACCCGCTGATGACGACCCCTCGGTACCCGTTCCGGGACCACATCATGCTCAACAATGGCCCTCACGGTGGAGACATATCATCATCCATAGATGGGAGGTCTCTCCACTCCAGCTGCACTCAAATGCGTCGACACTCGCTCTCGCGAAGGATGCCGGAGATACAACTACAGAGACGGGCGCCTCACGCTCAAACGTCCGCTTCAGGCTCTTCAATCGCGAGTCTACTCCCATTGTCTCCATCCCCTCAATCCTGTCCGGTGCAGGCTAGCGTACCACCACCTGCCCACGCTCCCCGGTCCATCCTCGCGGCCCATCGAGGGGACGTGTACGTCCACCCTTGCACAATTTCGCCACCGCTAGTCTAGTGGATAGAGTCCGACGCGCGCGCTGCTAGCGACATGGGTCATCCATGGAGGATATCGGTCATGGCCCTTGTGTTTCCTGCGGATCCGCGCGCCGCTCAGCCGACCGCTCCGGATGTACGTGGTGGCGCGGTCTCGTCATCCGCCGTATTCCGACCCACCCTCGTCTTCTTGATTCCCTGGCGACGTACGTCCGGCCGGCTCGCATACTATATACGCATCCGATGTACGACTAGTATCGTCCGTGTAGCTCTCTGTACGTTTACGCACCGTCCTCACGTTGACGTGCTTTTCGCCTCTCAGACCCGCGTCCTCCGAGCTGATTGATATCTGTCCGTCTCAGGCTCTGTGTTCCTGATCATCCGAGGCCTTCGTCCGTCCGTATCTGCGCTGGTCTCTGAGGACTGCAGCGTGAGTGTGCGAGGGATTGCGTGGAGAGTGTGTTGAGAGGGGTGTCACCGCGCCCTCTGAGCGACAGACAAATGGAGTTGTGGAAAGTCAGAACGCGCCAGGTGAGCCTGTGGACATCCGCGGGGCGAGACCTGTCCCGCAGAGGGACGATGCTGCACCATTCCGCTGACAAGGGGTGAATATTTGAATACGGGGCTGAGGAGACGGTGTAGCAAGCGTGGACATAAGGCGAGGGGGGGGGTCTGGCGTGGTGGTGGACAGAGTATAGGGTGGGCGTGCGCACCTTGGCGGAGTTGTGCGGTACGCGGCTTACACTCGCGCTTCAGGGCATCCTCATCGAAAGGAGTGTGTGCTTGAATCTGCAGAGATATTGAGCGTGGACGAGCGAAGGGTGATATTTGACTGGTGACCGGCGTTGCCCCAAGTGGCCTTGATGACTAAGCAGATCACTGCAAAATATTTAAACGAAGCTTTGATGAGCCTGTACGGCGGTTGAGC